>JAULBZ010008827.1:0-10447 GCA_032360805.1 Neoturris breviconis | reverse complement strand
ACTACATCTAAGGGTATCCAATTATAACTATGGTAGCTGTGACCTATTACTACATCTAAGGGTATCCAATTATAACTTTTAACTGTGACCTATTACTACATCTAAGGGTATCCAATTATAACTATTAACTGTGACCTATTACTACTTCTAAGGTTATCCAATTATAACTATTAACTGTGACCTGTTACTACATCTAAGGGCATCCAATTATAACTATTAACTGTGACCTATTACTACTTCTAAGGGTATCCAATTATAACTATAGTAACTGTGACCTGTTACTACTTCTAAGGGTATCCAATTATAACTATGGTAGCTGTGACCTATTACTACATCTAAGGGTATCCAATTATAACTATTAACTGTGACCTGTTACTACTTCTAAGGGTATCCAATTATAACTATTAACTGTGACCTATTACTACATCTAAGGGTATCCAATTATAACTATGGTAGCTGTGACCTATTACTACATCTAAGGGTATCCAATTATAACTATTTCTAAGGTTATCCAATTATAACTATTAACCCTAACCTATTACTACTTCTAAGGGCATTTAATTATAACTATTAACTGTGACCTGTTACTACTTCTAAGGGTATCCAATTATAACTACATTAGCTGTGACCTATTACTACATCTAAGGGCATCCAATTATAACTATTAACTGTGACCTGTTACTACTTCTAAGGGTATCCAATTATAACTATAGTAGCTGTGACCTATTACTACATCTAAGGATATACAATTATAACTATAGTAACTGTGACCTATTACTACTTCTAAGGGCATCCAATTATAACTATAGTAGCTGTGACCTATTACTACATCTAAGGGTATCCAATTATAACTATTAACTGTGACCTATTACTACATCTAAGGGTACTATTACTACATCTAAGGGTATCCAGTTATAACTATAGTAACTGTGACCTATTACTATACGTGCATACTAAATATAGATATAGACACATAAAAAAACATCGGATTATAACTAGGAAATGCGATCTAATATATGTGTACATTAAAATATGAGGCATATAGTTAGACCTATCCAGAAATATCAGAGTATAGCTAGTAAATGGGAGTTGGTGAAATCCACCATCCACCGTTCCACCATCCACCGCGTACCGTGCCACCCTTCGTGTCCACCGTCGACCGTCTGAAATAATATTTTACAGACCAAGTTTTTCAGGTTTTCTAAAAAAATTAAATTTTATATTTTGCCGACCAAAATATTTTTTTAATATTTTCTTAAATTCTTCTCCCCATGACTTAGGCTTACAGGTTTTATGGTATGATTGTGGTTATTATATCATATTCTGGATTGAGTCAGGCAATTTATTATAAATGAAGGTTATGAACAAAAATAATGTTTTGCATTTGAATCAGATCAAAAAATTTAAGCAATTCCAGCTTAGCATACAATTTCTTGAAGATACAAATGGCATTAGTTTTATTGCACAATTCTGGAGAACAAAAAAATACGATTAATAAGAAGGCTATTTGGCTGGCCCCATGTTTGACAGCAATATTGTAAATGAGAAAAATAAATTGCATAGTAAACTTGAACGAGAATATCAATATTAGCACATAGTGCCTAAGTTTAGCCAAAGATTCATTTGCCTTCTTGAGCTTGACTGATTTGAGACTTCCAGTTTAAATTAGAATCCAGTAGAACAGCAAGATTTTAAATTTAGATTCAAATCCATTTGCTTGGCTAACTGTTTAGGAGTTACTAAAATAGGTTAGTGTCATCTGCAAAATGATAAACATTGGAGAAAATACTAGCAACACAGTGTAGGTCGTTAATGTACAATAAAAATAATAATGATCCTAATACAAAGTCTTGTGGGACCCCATGTCTGACAAGACTACAGGAGGACCTAACTCCAGAGGCAAAAACAAATTGTTGGCGTCCAGTTAGGTAAAATCTAACAAGGAGAGAGCAATCCCACGTACTACATAATGAAATAGTTTTTTAAGAATGATTTCATGGTCGCCAGTATCAAAAGTCTTTTGTAAATCAATGAAAACTCTACATGTCAATTTTATCAAGTGCATCCATTATTGGTTAGAAGATACCCAGCAGTTTAGTGACAAAGGTGTCATCTTTGTCGTTTTTAGTTGAGGGTGTGCTTATTAATATATATAACTAGGTAAGTCACAATTTATTACAGGGATCATTGTCTGGAATTTCGTCTCAGTTATACAAATAATAATGGAGAATCTTTAGCTCATCGAAATGTAGGTACATAGATGCAATATTCATATGGAAAAGGGAAAAATTATTTCAAGATACATTTAAATCAGAAAATGGCTGTGTATCATAATATTTGCAGTTGATTCCATAGTTTCAGTAGAATTGCCATGAAAATTAAGGGAGTTTAGTTGAGACAAGAATTTTATTTTTTCACAATAACCACTATAGTAATGCTTTATTTGAATGTGTATATATTAGATCACTTTTCCTTGTTAATTATACTTGGATATCTTGGGAAGTATCTATAGTTTTCATGCTTGAATATGTGCATATAGTAAGGTCACAGTTACTAGTTATAATTGGATACCCTTGGATGTATCTAGTTATGCTTTTCCTATTTGAATGTGCAACTTTCCGCGCAGTTCGTCTTGCTAATTGAAATTTAAGTCTTTTTACCTAAATTGAAATTCGGAATTTTTAAACAAATTTCACCTTGTCCTAAATATTTAGGTTGTGAGAGGTTGTAGCTATGCTTTTCCTATTTGAATGTGCAGAAGTTCCTAGTTACATTTGAATGTCATTTGATGTATTCATTTACACTTCTCTTATTTGAATGTGCATATATTAGATCCATTGCAAGCTCAATCCATTCCAAACCCATTCCCTAACACACCTTTATCGATTCATTTTTGTTGAAATTTGTCAATTTCAGTTGATTTAACCCCACCAAAACATGGTTTTGGAGCGAATATAAGGTCCCTTATACTTTTCCTACACGAATGCAAAGAAGTGCACATACTGTAATAGATCGTATTTAATAATTATACTGGATATCTTGCAATGAATCTACTGACCTCTCGTATTTGAATGTGAATATATTAGATTTCTTTTACTAGTTACATTTAGATTTCATTTGATGCTTCTGCTTAAACTTCTCCCAGTTAAATATGAATATATTAGATTGTCTTTACTAGTTACATTTAGATTTCATTTGAAGCTTCTGCTTAAACTTCTCCCATTTAAATGTGGATATATTAGGTCTTTACTAGTTACATTTAGATTTCATTTGATGCTTCTGCTTAAACTTCTCCCATTTAAATGTAGATATATTAGATTGTCTTTACTAGTTACATTTAGATTTCATTTGATACTTCTGCTTAAATTTCTCCCATATAAATGTGGATATATTAGATTAACCTTACTAGTTATATTTACACTTCATTTGGAGCTTCTGCTTATACTTATCCTGTTTGAATGTGGATATATTAGATTGTCTTTACTAGTTATATTTAGATGTCATTTGGTGCTTCTGCTTAAACTTTTCCTATTCGAATGTGGCTATATTAGATTGTCTTTACTGGTTACTTTTAAATTTCATTTACTAGTTACATTTAGATTTCATATGATACTTCTGCTTAAACTTCTCCCATTTAAATGTGGATATATTAGTTTGTCTTTACTAGTTACATTTAGATTTAATTTGATGCTTCTGCTTAAACTTTTCCCATTTGAATGTGGATATATTAGATTGTCTTTACTAGTTATATTTATATTTCATTTGATGCTTCTACTTAAACTTCTCCCATTTAAATATGGATATATTAGATTGTCTTTACTAGTTATATTTAGATTTCATTTGATACTTCTGCTTAAACTTCTCCCATTTAAATATGGATATATTAGATTGTCTTTACTAGTTACATTTAGATTTCATTTGATGCTTCTCCTTAAACTTCCCACATTTAAATATGGATATATTAGATTGTCTTTACTTGTTACATTTAGATGTCATTTAGGACTTCTGTTTACACTTCTCCTATTTGAATGTGGACATATTATATTTCATTTACTAGTTATACCTGGATATCTTTAGATCTGTTGTTTACACGATATGATCAAAGCTAATTTAGGTGAACATTCAAATGTGAGCAGTAATACCTAGAAGTAGTAGTTCTATTGTCTTTGCTGCGAACTTTGGACAAGATTTAAGGTAATGGTTTTGAAAACACTTGCTAACTACTGACTAGTTGCACTGACTTACAGATATCTTTATTTTACAAAAAAGAAATCAAAAAATATTGAATTTCTTCTCTGGGTAAGTATGTAAGTTTCCTAGGAGTTAACACTTTCATGTAAACTTTATTTACAATATTTCAGCAGTGATTCCTTTGTTATTTTTCATATATTTAGGGGGTAAAGGTGGCAAGAAATATTACTTTATTTTCTCTGATTTTTAATAACTGAACCCCCTTAAATATTAAAATTAAAGAAAAATTTGTATGACATGATGTGAGATATCAGGGGAAAAGAGTTAATAAATGGTTGAATGAACCACCCAGCGAGCAAAAACTTATTCAAGGTCTGCAGTAAAGACGCTACCCTTTTGATCTAGCATAGTATACTAAGTTCTAACCTTTTTCTTTTTCTTTATCTTTCTTTTCCTTGTTTCCATAACCTAGTGTTGACATTTGAAAGGTTTGCTTTTTCACAATATAAACTAAGTTTTAAACAACAGGTTATAACTTAAAGAAAGAAAATAAATGAGGGACGCAAAGAGTTGGTAAGAATCTTTAACCACTTTTGATTTGATCATATCGATGACACCATGCAGCTTATAACCTCCATAAGATTTAAACATTGTATCATCGATGAACAAAGATGAGAAAACACGAATTTGTGTGGTTAACGTTCTTCTGGTTTCTGCCCAGTAAGCAAAAACTTGTTTAAATTCAGCAGTATCGTTGAAAACGTTGTTCTATTGCCTTTACTGCAGACTTTGAACAGGTTTTTGCCAACTGGGTGTGTGTACCCATGAATTTAACAGCATCCTTATATTGAACGTTTTATCACAGAAATTTATTTTTGATGTTACAGTAAGGGGGTTGCATTATCAAAAAATAAAAAATAAAAATAAAATCTTAGTTTCAGAAAATAGAAAATTAATTTTGATAATTTTGTATTTATTATTCCCCCTACATAAGGTGAAATTTCCATTAGGCCGAAAATTGCGCGCGTAAGTCAAAAGAAGCCATTCCATTGGTAGAAATGAATGAGTGACCTGGGGCATGTTTTCAAAGATTGAAAAAGAGGCTGAAATAAGTCCGGTCATTAAACGCATTGCATTTCAAGAAGTAGCCTGATCTACAGACGAAGATCGACCCTCTCTCTTAGTCTGTTTACTTCGGCAATTAATGTAATACATTGACATCAGAATTCATTAACACGAAATTCGTTAATGTATGATAATTTATTTATTATTGATTGATTCATTGCGGCATAATAATTATTAATGGTACCAAAGCTACCATGAAAAAGAAATAATTATTTTCTGGTGGCATAAAATTATCATACATTAACGCATTTCCTGTTAATGTGTCTGACGTCAATGTACTACATTAACTGCAGAAACAAACAGATCAAGTGAGATCTGGAAGAAGCGAACTTGGTCTGTGGAAGAGGCTATTCAAAAAGGCGACGCCCTTTGAGAAATGGTGAAAACAAATCTGCCATTTTAATTAACTAAATCACATGATTCGCACAAGCGAATTAAACAGAAGAGAAGAAGAAATTAAGCCAATCAGATAAACGAAAAATTATGTTATTTTAATAACAACAATAAACTCTATTTTGTTCTATTCAAAATGGCGGACTGTGTTGCAGAGATATATTGTGATAATTTAGATAATATTGTATAATATTGTATTTCAAAGATCACGATGTTTTTGTAATAAAATTCACACATGTTTATATATATTATATAAAATCAAGATGGCTGCAAACTTTATCTGTGTTGTTGTTTTGTATCAAAAGAAGATTTTAATCACAGAAAGATTAGATAACATCTCTTTATGGTTTTGTGTTATGTCACATTACATAACGGTATGGATATTTTATCTCTTGTTTATGTAGAAATAACGGATAAGGAACGTGCCCGAGTCAGAGCTAGCGACAAAGGAACGTTTATCAAAGTATTAGGCTCAGGAAATAGCAAAGGATGAACGTTTTTCAAAATTTTAGGACCAGAAATAGCGAAGGAAGGAATGTCCTGCGAATTATCCGATCGAGGATATACTAGAAATAAACTCTCATAATCGAAGGAGGGAGAATCTTTCCTATGAAAAGAGTGTAAATACTTTGCCGAGTAGCTAGTGTATGTACGCAATAGGTTGACTATAGGGTTTACACTCAGGTTTACACAGAGTTTTAGCACTTATACATGTACCTTTACTAGTATTTTCTCCAGCCTTGTGAATGCACAAGGTGTTATTATGACCAATGTCCTTTTTTAAATGCACATGTTTATTGATATACCTTTGTAGTGTTATATTAATGATGCTTAAGTGTTATTGTGTCTTTTTGTACAGTACAATGATGGACTAGCAATGTTGTATTGTTTCTCTCACATGCTCTCACATGCATTCACAACAGTACCATGAATGTTTGGTTCTAGGGAATGAGCTCTTTTATTATTTAGTGACAATCTAATATCAATGTATTCAATGAATACACCATGATGTCTCTGACTATAGTGCTTTTATAGTCATAGCAAGTGTTCATCAAGGATAATGTACACCTTTGTGGCACTAGTGTAGATTATATGTTATAATGATCTGAATTGTGAAGGTTTTGAACACACATATACACAACAGCAGTACATTAGTAGCTAACACCCATTAAAAACTTATATTGAAAGTGTTAGTTTAACTTGATGCATAGTGTAATACACATAACCTGGTCTAGTGTGTAGTATAATACACATAACCTGATGTGTAGTGTATGGCATAAGACACATAGCCTGACATATAGTGTGTAGTGTAAAACACATAACCTGGCATGTAGAGTATAATATGATACACATAACCTGGTCTTGTGTGTAGTATGATACACATATTCTGGTCTAATATGTATACACATAACCTGACATGTAGTGTGCAGTATGATACACATACCTGGCTTGTAGTGTGTAGTATGATACACATAACCTAGTCTAATGTGTATACACATAACCTGGCATGTAGTGTGTAGTATGATATACATAACCTGATCTAATGTGTAGTATAATATGCCCTGACATTTAGTGTGTAGTATGATACACATACCTGGCTTGTAGTGTGTAGTGTAATACACATAACCTAATCTAGTGTGTAGTATGATACACATAACCTGGCTTGACATGTAAAATGTAGCATGATAAACATAACCTGATCTAGTGTGTGGTGTAAACGCATAACATAGCCTGTAGTGTGTAATACAATGCACATAACCTGACATGTGGTGTGCAGTATAATACACATAACCTGGCCTGTAGTGTGTAATACAATACACATAACCTGATTTAGTGTGTAGTATGATACACATAACCTGACCTGTAGTATGTAGTATAATGCACATAACCTGGCCTGCAGTGTGTAGTGTTAGTAAGTAATACCCATTTTACTACACCTTACTGACATCAAAGTGTGGTGTTATGTTTAATGTGTTTGTACATCACTCTGGTTTTGTACAACACTGCACTTTACTGATATAATCTGGTAGTTTGGTGTTATGTTAATGTGTTATATAGTGTTGCTACTCTGTTATTGTACAACACTGTGCACATGTTATTCTTGTATTTTTGTGTTATCGTAAATGTGTTGAATAATAGTTACCAAACATCTGTGACTTGGTTAGCTCTTTGGTAGCACGTATACTTAACACAAAGAATCAAATCATTACAGGTGTTAAGTTAAAAATATTGCATTTGATTGGCTGTTTTATACTGAAAGAACCAATCAATTTGCAAGCTAATTGACACTTGTTTTTATTTAGAACTTCTACGTATACATATTGTTGCGATATATCAAACTTAGTCACTCAGTTATGTAGTAAATTGTAATTCAAACTTTCTGCTTTGTTTGACACGCTTAAAACGTTCAATAATGCTCTTTATTAAGATTTGTTTATTTGTCTTTTTGATAGAAAATAGTTACCATAGATTAAGCTACCATTTTATTTTTAACATGTTGTTATTGATATTTCTTTTGTATTAAAATCTAATTTCCAAGAAGTAAATTTAATTCTTGGAACTATTAAAAAACATTCCAGAATACCTCTCATTGACGAACAAACCGATCAAATTTAAGCTTATCAATACAACCTAAGTAGACAAAAACGTGTTCAAATTCCACAGTAAAGAGGCTAGAACAACGTGGAAAACGTTGTTCTAGCGGCTTTTCTGCAGACTTTAAACAAGTTCTTGCCCACTGGGTTTGCATGTTTTCTTTTTGGCACCAAAAACGAAAAATAGTAAGGCATAATAGCATCTTTTCTATACATGTCCTATAAGATATATACCTAGGCAATACTTATACAGTGGACTCTCTGTAGTTCAAACTCTCAGGGGGATTAAAACATCGTTCGAAATATGGAGTGTTCGAATAAGGGGAAGTTGACCTAACTAAATCGTGGTCTTAGGGGGACTAAAAAATCGTTCGAATTATAGAGTGTTCGAATAAGGGGAAGTCGAATTATAGAGAGTCCACTGTAGATATAATTAAACCGAATACATGCTTGAATGAGACTACAACAGCTAAATCCTACCCACACTTTCACAACATTTTTTTTGAGCTTTAGAAACATAAAAAAACATGTCTAGGCAACTCCACCATCTTATGAAGGATTAAGAACGTAACTAAAAGTTTATTTAATGCTGCATCGCTGAATATATAACACAGAAAAAACACAAAATAAGCTCTTCGAATTTTCGTTTTGAAAGAACTTTGCAGAAATTTTGAATTTTCCTGGATCCATTTCAACCAAGGGACAAAATAAATGTTTAGAGATCTAGAAACATTCCATAAAATATGTACCGTATTTCCAGTGATAAGTTCCTGGGCGCCCATTATTTTTTTTTCGAATTGGGGTGGGCGTTTATTAGAGGGAGGCGCTTATTAGAGGGGGCGCTTATTTTAAAATTTGGAAACTAGAGTGGGCGCTTATTGGAACTCCAAGGAAACAAAGACAACACAAATTCAAAAAACTTGATAATTTCGACATCTTTGATTCATCTCTGAAACTTTATCAACCTCGTTTGCCGGGTTATTCTCGATGTCGGAATCGTTCAAAATGAAAGGATCACGGCTCACATCTTCATGACGATTTTCTATTGCTTGCAAAAGACGTTCTCGTCCAGATGCCGATGGTTTTTCAGCTGCAAAACACGTTACCGTATTTCCTGTGATAAGCGCCCTGGGCGCTTATCAAAGAGAAGCGCTTATTAATTTATTTTAGGATTTAGGTGGCCACCGCTTATTAGAGGGGGCGCTTAATAAAGGCTGGGGGCTTATTACAGGAAATACATATTCCATTTGAAAATGGAAATTAACATCTTTCCGCTCTCAAAGGCATAAATCAACCAGATGCAGAAGGAACGCCGCTTCGTGTCTTTTGTCGACGCCATCCTGGATTTATTTCGCTGTCACGTAAAACATGTAGTCATCACCATTCTCTTTTGAGAACCCGGTCATATAAGAATATAACGAATTGTGTGTAGACCGTAAGCAGAAAGCGAAAGGTCGCAATGGTAGACTAGACGAAGGGTTTACTACTGAAAGTTTCTTATTTTGGTTCCAAAAAACACGGTTTCAGTTTTAAAAGTTCTAAACTGCTCGATCTGAATTGGGGAAAGGGGAGGGAGACGGACGCCTAATACCCTTCAGCTTAATAACCTTTAGGAAATCTACAATAACATAAAGCAATCAACTCGCTAAAAAGCTGAAATTCACGTGAAGTTAGAACTAATCGACTAATCGACTAGTCCCTAGCCAATTGTCATGGAATAGCGATAGGTGTCATTGAATAGCGAATAGTAAAGTAAAAGTGTTATCACTTTTCTTTAGTAACTATAGAAATTTGCCAACCCCACCCCGGTTATTCCATCCCCCCCCCGCTTAATACATTTGGAAGAATTTCCACCCTCCTTCCCGTTATTCCATCCCCCCTCCGTTTATTCGATACTGCCGAGTACGCTCTCTAATTCAAAAGATTCGACTACTTTGAAGTCACGCGTATTATTATAATGCTATAATAAGTATAAAACCGTCTCCAAAATTCGTTCCCAGGGGAAGAGTGCTGAAGAAACCAATCTATTGCAAGCTCGTTGATTTAACACACCACTCTTCATCGTATATTAATTGTTCTCAAATTTATTGATTTTGACTTCTTTAAAGCTGCTAAAATATCTGCTTTTTGAAACGAATTTTGGA
>JAULBZ010008826.1:0-10447 GCA_032360805.1 Neoturris breviconis | reverse complement strand
GGTCCGATAATTTATCTAGGATCATTTTGAAGACATTTTTTGGTAACTACGGATAATTTTTCCTTAGTAACCAAATTTTTGACATAAAAAATATAGATATTTTTTTTCTCCTCATTTTTGGTATAGTTCTTGATAAAAAAATGTTTTCGCCTAAAAACTTTTTTTTGCACCACCTGATTTGGTCCTGATGACGTCATCAAAAGTATTGACTTCATAAAAAAACACAATTATGTTGAAGAGTTAGTATTGTGTTGAACTAACTGTCGGGAAAGTTTCAATACTATAGCACGTTCCCCTCAAAAGTTATGGAGGGCGGGCACAAAGTGCCATACATTCAGAGCCCCAAAAAGCCCATACCGAATAGGGTTAAAGATAAACATTTGCTATATCTATCTATATTTTTTATTTTTGCATCGTCGAAAAATCGCTTTTATTCAAATATATGTGAATAAAGAAATATAAACCAATCAACATCATTTATTTAGTTTGATTGACATTAATTCGTGCTTCAATGAATTTATCAAATTGCTTTAGTTCTCTTAAATGATGTCGATATCTAGACACATTAACGTTTATTTTAACAGCAATGAAACCTAAATTTTTATTTTTGCAGCGTCGACCATCGGTTTATCTAATTTCACAACCAATTGCTGACGCATGCAATTTTATACATTGCACCATATCTCCTTTATATAACAAACGTTTATCTTTATATACGGACTTTCATTGCAAGAAGAGTTAACCCTATTTAGGAAATTTAGAGACTTTTCCTATAATTTATCTAAGATCATTTTAAAAAACAATCATTTAGTAACTAGGGATAATTTTCCCTTAGCAAACTTTTTGACAGGTGTTAAAAAAAAAAGTTTCCGATTTTTTTTTTCTCTTATTTTCGTTTGATAAACATTCGGACAAATTTTGGTGACTAAAACCTTTTGCATCTAATTTTTTTTCCCACCACCTGTTTGGTCCTGATGACGTCATCATAAGAAATAACGTCATCAAAATAATAAATATGCAAAAAACAGTTTTTTATTGTTGAACAAACTTTCGGAAAAGTATCCACACTATAGCATGTTCCCATCAAAAGGTTGTGGAGAAGGGGGAAGGGGGGCACTTTGTGCCACCATCAATTCAGAGTCTCAAAATGTCCATACTGAATAGGGTTAAAGTTTTTTATTATGGTTTTACCAAGGACGTCCGTGGTTTGACCATATAAAAATTATTTCTTCTCATGCTGTTCCTTAAAATAATATTTCATCAGAACATAGTCCTGAGTATGAAATTCTTTTTTTTGTATTGTTTCGCACAAAAAATATTTCCTCCAAAGTAGGGAAGCCCTGGGTACAAGGTTGATTGCTTTGTATTTTTAAAAGTATTATTTTTTACGCCTTTATTTTACAACACATTTATGATGTTACATTCTTGAAAAAGCAACAGCGCAAGAGACATCGATATATGCAAGTCGAAATCAATGTGTTTCTTCGTAAAGTAAGTATTATTTGCATTGGTGTTGATTTATACGCAATGGTGAAGCTTAGGTGAAATATACACCGAATGTTTCTTGCGTTTTGACAATTATGGTGTATATCAGGTTTTAGAAGAGAGCATCTCAAAGAGCATATTTACAGGGAAGACTATTGAGTCGACGATTTCTCAATGGATTGGTTTCTTCCTACCGAACAAAACAATCCATTTCAAGCTGGTTGACATTAATCTTGTTCTGTAGGATTTTATCTTTCTCGAACTTAAGATAAATGCAGTCTCTTTCCCAATGAGCACAAATTTATTCAAATCATAGAACATTGTTGTAGCGTCTTTACTGTGGACTTTGAACAATTTTGTGCCCACAGGATTAAACGTACAAAAGGGGTTGTTTTTTAAACCAAGTTTTTTTTTAATAAGTTTTGTAATGATCGCAAGCATTCTTAAGAACGTTCTCCAATGGGCAAAGAATTGTTGAAAATCCATAGTAAAGCGTCTTGACTGCTGAACAATTGTTTGCCTACTGGATCGGTTAAAATCTAGAAATAATAATGAAACATCTCTCTATAGCGCGACATATTTGTCAAACCGACTTTGTTATTGGACAGATAAACGTTATTCACGGTCGATCGTCAGGTAGACGTTATTCACGGTCGATCGTCAGGTAGACGTTATTCACGGTCGATCGTCAAAGTTAACAAGTCTGATAGTTTTAACTTTTCAAAATCATTGTTGAAATGGATTATTATTATTATTATTATCACTTTCTTTTACATGGATGCATTAAAGTCTAATTCCTAACGTTGACTATTTATTGATGTTTAGAGATTTATGTTTAGAAGATATTTCATGACAGTAGAAAGTAAATGTTATTTTTGAATATATATGGCTAGTGATACTTTTCAACCTAGCTTTGAGTGAGCAACAAAAAATTCACAGCGGGCGTTAACGTAAAAATAAGGTTGCGACAATGTGACGTTTTTTTGACGTTGTTACCACGTTAATTCGATTTCGGATGCCCAAATGTTTGCGCTTTGTTAGAAAGTGTCCGTATGATAAAGGCTTTACAAAGCAGCTAATCGGATGGCTGCTAGGACCTTAACGTCATATAGGTGTTCGTCTGTCATAGGTCCGTTTTAGAGAGGTTTCAGGACAAGTTAAAAGCTGTTACAAGTATCAAATATAACAGCATGCTTTACAATGAGAAGATTGTATCACTGAGTAACCATTTCTAATTGTGACGTGTTTATTTATTGCTCATTATGTTAATTTATAACTCAGAAGCTTATATGATGGATTTAATTTAAGCTAATTTATGTTACTAACTTTCTATTCAGTTTAAGGTAAGTTTTCAAAAGTGTGAGAAACTCTTATCCTCTTATCCGCTTATCCTTTTATTTGATCCTTTTATTCTTTATGTTATTTGATCTTATTTATCCACATTTAAAGATTAATTAATAAAAAAGACAGCGAAGGCACTAAATACAACATCTCGATTTGATCGAATTATTCCCAGTACTCACACACTTTTTTAATTTACTAGATAAATTATAATACATCACAGGAATATTCAATCCGTTATTATATAAAACTAAAAATGGCCTTAGCACTGATATTATGAATGAAATATTTACAGAAAAAATATGCGAAGGCCAAAAATGTAAGATTCCTTTCGTTAAGACAGTTTATAAAGGAAAGGATTCTGATATTTAGGACCTCTAATATGGCAATTAGTTCCAGAAAAGATTTAAGAGCATATCCTCTTTAGGAGGTATTAAATCTGAAATAAAAAAGTGGGTACTAAGCAATCACCCATACAGGTTATGCAAAAATTATGCGCAGGGACTGTGATATGTAATTGTTTTTTAGAAGATTTTAATAGAGCTATTAACAGAGCTTTACAGAGTTTTACGGGATCTTTTACCTAAAATAAATGACTTAATAAAATTATCATAACCCAGCCGGCAAACACCTGTTCAAAGGCAGCAAAATAACGTTAGAACAACGTTCACAGAACGTTTTTGTTCTGACTTTGAACAGTACCGGCTGAAAAGTGAATTGTAGTTACTAATTACTTAAAGCTAAACTAATACTCAGTGTTCAAAAACTTGTTCAAAGTCCGTCTTTGACGTTGGTCTAGCGTCATTACTACTGACCTTGAACAAATTTCTGCCCACCGGGATAGTTCGAATACCAAAATTTGGAAGATATTGTCTCAGTGAACACGCGACATCTTAGTAACGGCGACGTCAAAACGACATATTAATAAGTAACAGGTTATTATGGAAGTCCACTTTCATAAAGTTGACCGGTTAGTTGTTTTTCTTAACCGGTCAATAGATTTTCACATCATAACTAGACTGACTTTACTTACTGTTGTATTGAGTACTTTATATTATAGAATAAATAAATAAATAAAGTTATTTTTGGTTAAATTCTATGAATTAGAAAATAAAATAGAATACCGTCAATACTTACGGTCAATACAATTTCGACCGTCAAGGAAAAACATTTTTCATTGGCGGTAAATATTTTTTCTTGATCGTCAATAGTTTTTCAGTGGTCAAGATAATTTATTGACTGTGAATGTTTTTTCTTCACAGGTCGAGATATATTACGAGAATTATTTTCATAACGCATATTTTTACGTAATGTGGTAAATTTGCTTCTCCCAATATTTTACCTAAAGAAGATAGATATAGTTTGCTTCGTATTAATTATTTGCTGATATATATCTGCTCAAGTTAGCACGGACTGCCCGATTTAGACGTCAAGAGAGAAGAAGGACTGGGAACGAGGTTGACTGGTAATGGTAAGCAATTTATGTCTACTCTCAATCAACCAATGAATTACTTATGAATATATTACTAAAGAAGCATGCATCTACTTTTGCAAATAGATGATAGAGGATCACTTTAATTCGTCGGGTAATCGGATGAAATTTAAATATCCGGGGGAGCGCTCCTTTTAATAGATAAACATTAAAATCTTACAATGCTTGGCGACGAGTATTGGCTTACAATATTGGGTGCTGCTTAAAATAACATATTGGTGTGATAGTGTTAAAACATAAACTATTGAGTGTCATCTAAGAGGAGGATCTTTCCATCTTCCTAGGTGTCATGTAAAATTAGCGACCTATCGACAATAACCGATTATCTTATTAACAACTGATTATACGTTCATAGAATATCGCATATTCTTATATTTCACTGCATACTGATATGTTTTTTATGCATAGTTTATGTATGCACTCCATCACTTTGTGACTTGCGATGGTCTATATATTACACTCTATTCTAAAAGGGTGTTATCAACAACGATACTCTCAAAAAGCACAAAATAATGAGTGTGACGATAGTTAGAGTTCGGGAGTTAGCAGTTGTGAGTTGGAGAGTTGGGGAGTTGCGCAAATGGGAGTTGCTAATTTGCCGAGAGTCGATTTTCTTTTTAAATCAACCTAATAATAATAATCCAACAGCAGTTATGATCAGTTATTAATACGTAACATGATCCACAGACGAGTTCTTAATTCAAAATGTTAGTTCACAAGCTACAGTTCAGAAAAAAGACCTGTAGCTAAACCTAAACACTTTGTTCGTTATGATTATTTTTCGAAACATCGTCGATATAGTATTGATTGTAATAACTTGTGTCGTTTGTTCTGTGTTTTACGCACCTATTTTTAATAAAATTTAAAATTATGAAAGGAGTTGGTATATAAGTAAGTAAGGATTTAAGTCCTCTCTCCTCCGGGCATATCTCAAATGCTTGTAGTTTTTTATAATAAATCGGGTCCCTCGTGTGTACTCATGCCATACGTGACTGAGTGCCCTGTATTCATTTGCATTCATTTGTAGACCAGGAATCTGCTAATCTGTTGCTTGGCATTACAAAGATTTGCTTTTTTCGACTTTGGAAATTTGGGACAAGAATATAGTCATGCCATAGCCATGCTGGTTGACTGTTGCAGTTGATTTTTGGTAGCGTCACGTGATTACAAAATAATATCAAATTTGCAATTTTATTTTAGAAACTGTGAACCATCACTAACTGGTGATGTAATCATGCATGAGGTCATACGTTAACATGACATATATAATGTTATTTTATTCATTGCGCAATACCATAGTGAATCAGTTATATAACAAACGTTTATCTTTAATGTATAACTCATAAACCAGCTTTTCTACTCCATGTTTCATACATTTTTTATTTCAAAACTGGCGACATTTCAAAGAATATTTTTAAATAATATGTTCATAACAACGTTTATTCTTAACGCTATCAACGAACAGACAGACGTAAATCTAATATATATATATATATTACTGTATCGTTAGATATTCCTTAATTGTTTAAGCAATATCTCACTGCAATGTTGTTCTTAGTGCGCACACGACGTCTAAGAAACGTCAAAAAGACGTCACGACGTCAAAACGACACCATTTCAACGTTGACTAGACGTCATGTACCGCTAGGGGGAGGGGCGAACCCGCCCACTCTCTGCTGTCGTATTATGTTTAACAACTCTTGATTGGAATGCGCTATTAAGCTAAAATTTCAATGTAGTTTTTATCCTTAAGAAAACGTTCCAAACTATTTCTTTCGAATATCGGTCTTTTGAAGGTCACCATTTTTACGTTTTGCGATCGAAAACAAGATTATTTTTTAAATTAATTTTTTACAAGTTAAATTCTAAATTGATGACGTCAGCAAAAAAATGATGACGTAATCAAAAATATTTTCGACCAAATTGTTCATTACAGTTGGTACTAATATCATACCAAGTTTGATGGTGTAAAGAGAACCCGCAGAATTCGCCCTTCCCATTGTTTTGAATAGCCTAAAAATGCCTAGCATGAGTATGGTAATTTGATTCTTTGCTATGGACAAAAAAACGTTATTTTGCTGACTTTGAACAAGTGTTGGTATAAGTCAACTTTAAATTGATTGTTGACACAAGTTGCATACGTTAGAAGCTGCTTATCATAGCTGCAATGTCGGAAAGGTCAAAGAAAACAAAGCCTTATAGTCAATCAATTTTTAATATATGCATTGTATGGCAACCACCTTGGCTCTTTAACATTTCTCATTTTTAGACAAAAGTATCGTTCTATTTCATTCAACGTTTCTTGGAATCTTTAGACTGTAACATTTTCAAGAATGATCAGTCTATGTAAATATAACTTAGCAGCGATGTTACCTATTTTAACCCTGATCATGCTTGGGGAGGGGGAGGGGAGAGGAGCGTCTATACCATCCAGTTTTAAGTTAATTAGATTTCCTTTATATTTTATTTCCTTTCCTTTTATTGCCGTCACATTTTTAGAAGTACATATTTGAAAAAGATTGTAAAAGAAATAGATGACACCACCTAAATTAACATAAATAAAAATTAAGCAACATGTAACTAAATTATCATGACATCAGCAGAAATCATGTGACTTCTTCGTCTTACAGAAGTTAGAAGGATATGATATATTCGCTTCTCCAACTATAAGCCACCAAGACTACATACTTAAGCCAGTGTGCAAATGTTGACACAACGACCGCTGTAAAGACGCTAGAACACCGTTGAAAACGATCCCCTAGCTTCTTTGTTATGGACTTTGAATAAGTTTTTGCTCACTGGTATATTGGTTAAAACTGGAAGTGAGAAGTCTTGTTGTTAGGTAGGAAGTGGGAAGAATACCTAAAAAGGAGGGGGCTCGACTGAGGAAAATGTAACTAAACATAACACCAACAGTGAAATGAAAATAATTGATTTAAAAGTTATTTAGAAACATTCTAGTAAAAGGTAAACAAACCTTCTTATGATGTATGTTTGGACACTTTTTTCAAGTGATTTCCGAGAGCGAACATCCATAATATGTTTCACTTGTATAAATATTCTATACTATTCTTGTTCTACTAAAATGACCATCAGAAGAATAAATAGATTGTTTATAGACAACTAATGGGATATTGTTAATTGATTTTACAAGCTGGCTATTTTTCTATTTTATAACTAATAAAATGGAAGATATTTTTCGAACATCGAAGTTGTGGCCTACTAGTGTCTAGCTGGATGTTGTTGCAAGTTTATGAAAAGTACGGTAAGTTTAGATCTTAAATACATATATTGAGGAATAAGATTTATGAACATAAAAAGAAGAAGAGACATAAAAGAAGTTAGCTAGGCTGAATTCCACTAGGTGAAAAGAAAAAGACATTCCATTGGTAGAACAACAAAATGTCTTGCCTAGTGGAAATCAACCTTAGCTCTATAAGACCTGGGGTATTTAGAGGTCTAATAACCCGGGGGTAGGGTGGGGTACAATGTACCACACCCCAATAACTTTCGAATTACTGCTCCGTTCTACTTGAAACTTGGTCACAATATACCACAGGCACTATTATATCCGAAAATGTAATAAAAATGTGCATACGCTATCATTTCATGCAGAATGTGAGTATCCAGCCGCATGCCCATGAAAAAGCTGACATGGAAGGCGAAAAAGGAAGGAATTTAGAAAAATAAGAAATATAAATAAGAAATTATTCAGGCTGAGATCTACAAATGACACTTGTTTTCTATCATATTATGTACGTAACAATAATCTTCACAGACAATAAGCAACCGTCATAGTACAAGATCTTACAATATTTTTGTCTTTACAAATTAGTATAAGTTATAGGCTTCAAAATCACCAAAAATTGGATATCGTAGTCTATCTTTCAATAATATAATAAGATTTTGCAAATTAGAAGGCTATAAGAAACTTCTTGAGTCTGAAATTAACAAAATTTTAAGAATTCCTTAGAAGTTACTGCTTCTTATAAAAAGTGTATGCTACAATTATGTTCATAAATATTTGAAACAAATAGAAAATCGTGCAAACATTCAGAATTTCAATTTAGACCAAAAGCATTAACTTTCGATTAGAAAGACGAACTGCATAAACATTTGCATTTGTTGCTGGGTTCTAGGCTGCTAGAAACACAATAGCATTTGTTGAATATGAATCTTTTGTTGAGTTTGGATCTTCATTTTATCTGATAATTCATCAAGAAATTTAATTTATGAACGTATTTGTAACTGATACAGTTGAATCTCGATATAACGAACCCCTGATATAACAAACATCTCGCTATAACAAACTAAACTCCGTTTCCCTTCGTTTTTCTCAAACAAAACTCTTATAAATCCTCTCTGTAGTACAAACCTTCGATATAACATTTTTTTTCCTCCCCTCAAGCAAAATCCCTCGATAATACGAACTTTTTCTTATGTGTCCGGTAGAAAATAGGAAAATATCACAGTATGTCAGATTAATTTATTGTAGGATAAAGTACTACCAAGTTCACCTAAAAAGTTCCTTTTTCAGTACTCCCAGAAATCCAACTAGTTGCAAGCTGCAAAGTTTTGGTCACATGGCAAATCTGTTTTTCCCGATATTACAGATTTTAAAAAAATCAGATTTTTGGATGCAAATTGTGAAATTTTGCAAGGTTGTCACTTAAAAACAGGAAACTATGTGAAACATCAAGAAAAGCTTTTGTAGAACTCTTTCAATCGCAATTCTTAGAAAACATGATCTTTAAATGGAATCTAGGGTGAAAAACTTAAGGCTCACGGAGTAATGGTTATAAGAAATGATATACGAAAACAGTATTCGTTTGTACGAAACATATCTCGCAAGAGCTATCACAGCCAAAAGTTCAACAATCGAGCAGCTTCACGTCCGCCATTTTCAGTTGTATGTTTCTCGCGGTTTGAGGTATGGACGAAAAGATTATTATGCGTAATTATGCAAGTGACGAAACGGCTAGGATACTCAAAACGAAAGTGGTTTAGATTTTTCTGGTGGTATAGAAAACGGTGCTCTTACGGAAATATTGTGGCAGAAAAAGAACAGTTCCGATCTTTACTTAATTTAGCTTAGTTTGCAAGATGTGAATGACATTAAAAGTATATTTCTAAGTGAGAACAGTATTGTCTGGTTGATTTGGTAGTGTTCCGGTATATCCCGTTAGGCACGGCCAGGACTTGGAAGTGGAATAAACTCCCTTCCAGATCATTAAAGTCGTAAATGTACATATATAAATGAATCTTTACCTTATTAAAGTATAATTTTGTGGGAATATTACTTTCTTTGACTTAACGTATTTTTTCGTAACTTGAAATTGAACGAAATTATAGCTATAATGGCAAGATAGTGCCGCTGTAAGTTTTCTACCCTTTCAAAGTGACATCGTTAAAGTCACATAATTACCCTATTTTGATCAAAATTACAAATACATAATATAAAAGCTTGTAATGTCAGTATCACATTCTGAAATTTAATTCTTTCGAGAATTCGAGAAATTGTTTGACTCGAACAAAATTTGACTCGAACAAAATTTATGTTTTAATACTGAATGTATAAAGTTTTTGCCGAACACCTGTTACAGTGATATGTCATACTGTATGGATATATATATTTCGGTACTTCGAAAATAATTATTACAATGGCATTGTGCTTGGAAAGTACGAAATATTTACAGTTGTATCTGTCGATAATCAAAAAAACATGTTACGTTTAATCATGTTCAATATTGCTGAGTAATATAATAATAATGAAGTCCCAGAAAGTCATAAACGTGTTTTACACTTATAAAGCATTATATATATATGAAGTGTTTAAATGTCCGTGAGGATTTTCTGTCCGGCAATCGAGGTTTGCTCTAATTTACTGAGGGGTAAGGATCTCTAGATCTCTGATCTGGTTACCTAAATTTATTTTATATTGCTATGTCTACATGAACTACTGTAGATTCTCTTTGGTTTGTTTTGTTTTTATTGTTTTCATGTATTAGCCGGAGCCTGTTCATATGAAGGTGAGTTGACCCACTTAACTGGGCTGGCCCGCCTAGCCGATATCTTTTTCAGCAATTAACCCTATTATATATGGGGGGGGGGGGGCAAAAACCCCCCCCC
>JAULBZ010008825.1:0-10447 GCA_032360805.1 Neoturris breviconis | reverse complement strand
ATAACGTTAGTACAACGTTCAAAGAACGTTGTTCTAACGTTATTTTGCTGACTTTGAACAGGTTTTTGCCGGCTGGGCAGTAGGCCAAAACTTGCTCAAAGTCAGCAGTAAAGACGCTAGAACGACGTCGAATGACGTGATAATATGATAATATGATGTGATGATATTATAATTGCAAAAACTTAAACACTGAGAATTAACTTTCAATTTATTCTCACAAGCTACTTGAACCTTAAGACGACCATGATAGCTGTGTTTATTTACACTTCCCAACCGGCAAAAACCTGTTCAAAGTCAACAAAATAAGGTTAGAACAACACTCTTAGTTAAAACTTCAGCATGACCAAATAATGATACAATACATTACATGTTTTAAGCAACACGTATGTTATTGCCATATATGGTCAATTTTACTAAATTTAGATTTAACAAAATTACGTCATCTAAAATAAATTTGTCTGTTTGTTTGTTTGTAAAAGATTGTTTATTTGTGTTTTCCTTCTATTTGTTTATTACATCCTTTTTACGTGTTTTAATAATAATTTCCTAATATACATCCTGTATGTAGACGATTGGTTGTAAAATGTTGGCAACTTTATATCACTGACCCAGTGGGCAAAATATTGTTCAAAGTCCGCAATAGGATGCTAGAACAACGTTGAATGACCTTGTTCTAGCGTTTTACCGCGGACTTTGAACAAGTTTTTGCCCATTGGGGAGCTGTCCTATATAAGTTTCAATTGATATTGATATATCACGATAAGGAGAGATTTTAATCCGTTATTATCGTGCTAATGCTCAGCGTTATTTGAATATATAACTCTTTTTCTGACCATCATTACCTCCTGATATAGAGATTTCTGACAGTTATTTTGAGATTTACGCCCTAAAAATGAGAAAGAACAAAAGAAGTGACTAGAAATATGGTTGACCACCACGTAGACGACACACACCAACAGAGTTTCGACTGCAATTTGAGACACTAGTAGTGAAGTCATTTCTTAAATGTCACTTTTAACTCTTTTTCGTGGTGGTCAAATAACGTCGTTTTGACGCCGTTTTGACGCCGTTTTGACGCCTATCCTCAATGGAAAAGCCTATTTTCAGCTTGCTACATATATTGGCCTAAAATGATGTCCAACAGACGTTTAATGTTTGTCGTTATATTTATTTCATTCGTGTGGATCTCATGTAAGATGTCGCACAATAATATCCGAAATCGATGGTCCTGTTGTTTTACTGTTTTACTAGATTTGTTTCTGTTTAAATATGTTAGTCAGCATGATGTAGTGATGCAGATATTGAACCAATTATTATCATTAACTCCATATTGTGGTCACCAAGTGATACTTATATCGCGTGTTGTCCATTATATTTTTGTTCTTGGCGATCATTTCTACCTCTGATGTCATGATGTAGACATTCTACTTCTTGTGTTTACTTTTTCGATATTTAGTTTATTGCTCAATAGATATTTTTAGAGAACAAAATGAACAATTGGTTATTTTCACAATTGGTCATCAATGGATTGACAATTTTTAACGTTAAAACATGGTTTCCACGCGTAATAAATTTTGTCTTGATAGCTGCTTCCATACTGACTTGACCATTGTCATCATAAGCCGTATAATCGAGACAAAGTAGGAATTAACATCCCAGCCGGCAAAAACCTGTTCAAAGTCAGCAAAATAACGTTAGAACAAGGTTCTGTGAACGTTGTTCTAACGCCATGTTGCTGACTTTGAACAGGTTTTTGCCGGCTTGGATTACATTCCCAGTAGGCAAAAATGTGTTCAAAGTCCACAGTAATGTCGCTTAAACAACTTTTTCAACGGACTTTACTGCGGACTTTGAACAAGTTTTTGCACACTGGGTTATTACGATTTCGCTATTTCGTAACTGCATTTCTCAATTCATTAGCGTCCTCGATGTAACTTTCAACATAGCGATCTATTTATTTGACATTACAGCAATAGGTGCGATAAGAATGATATCCTTGATAAGAGTAACACTATCATCAAGATAACAGTACCATCCAGGTGGGCAAAAACCTGTCCGCCGCAAAGACGCTAGAACAACCTTTAGCGTTCTAGCGTTTTTACTGCGGACTCTAAGCAATTTTTGCCTACTGAGGTGATGGTAACAAAATAGTTATAGTGATAGAAACCAGGTCGTCTTTGATCACTCCATTCAGTGCTTCATTACTTTTTAATTGTTTTCTCAACAAAGTGATTGACTCTACGTAGGAGAGAGTTGATATATTTAAAGAATAGATATGTATTTAACGTATGCAAGTTGTTGTTAGTGTTAAATGAAGATCGTACCTACTGCAAAAAATATCATGGTGTTCAAACAAAAAGTCTTTAATGGTATGTATCATTCGTAATAGTAGCCTGATACTCTCAAACGTGTTTGATATGTGATTAAGATATTCTCAGGGGCTATTTCGACATATCGTGACAGAAGCTGCTACTTTGGTATATTTAATTTGACTAAATTCAACAGAAAAGAAACTGCACAGAAGGGTGTTAGATCAATGAGCTTGCAATCATTGATCGTTGACTCAGTACTCTTCTCTGAATTTTTTTTGTATTTATTTTTTTGGAGAAGGTCCCTACTAGATATTGTAGTGCTTTGCCTTTAGAAAACTAGACTAGTATAATGAAATTATTTGGTATAAAATATGGCTAGATTTGACATACTTTACAGGTGATCTTTCTATTTGACTAGTCTAGTTTTTTTAAAAAAATTCATTTTCTGAAATCTTAGTGAAACGAAACCATGTATAATTAAAAGACACATACTGTTGTAATTTTTAAGGTCTCTTCGTTTTATAATTAAGACATATACCGTGGTCAAACTTCCCCTTGAAAGAACGTTGCGTAACCATTGTAAATGTACATTAAAGGTTAAATGTTGTATTTCTTTTACCTAACAAGGTGAACTTTTAGGGAATCTAAATTAAAATTTGTAGAGAAGAGTACTGAGTCAACGATCTTTCAATGGATTGGTTTCTTCGTACTGAAGAAACCAATCCATTGCAAGCTTGTTGAAATTACACCCTTCTGTGCAGTTTCTTTTTTGCATTAATTTCTTCGTATCTTTCGTGCAGTTTTATTTTTGTTGAATTTTTACACAATTTTGGTCAAGTTTTGAAATGCCCTTAAATTTGTTCCTTCCCAGTGAGCAAAAACATGTTCAAAGTCCGCAGTTAAGACGCTAGAATATCGTTGAAAACGTTGTTCTAGCGTCTTTACTGCGGACTTTGAACATGTTTTTGCTCCCTAGGTTCGTAGTTATACTTTTACACAATTTTGACAGTTGGAAATAGTACTTTTTATGATTAGTTAAAACACGTGCTAAAATTAAATATGACGCCATTCGTTGAGCATTGAACGTGAAAAGTAACTACTTTAAGTCAACTTATCTTTCTCTTTAATCGCATAACCTCCTGTGTTTATCATCTCATGTATGTAGAAGGAGCTTAACATGGGAAATTAAAAGATCAATTGATAAGTACACATGTCCACATGTACCTACTGAGAACGTCATGTACGAAAAATATGACATTCCTGAAAATAACTGTCGGACATCACCTGTGTAGGAGCGTTATTGGATTTAGTTTTCTGCTTTTAAAGACACTCCACCACTGGTGATATCCGACTGTTAATTTCCTACTTGTACTAACGGAACATCATTATTTCCTTACATTGTTTAAACTCACTTATCTTTTTCCTATCTCATTTCCTATTACTCGATGTTTTTTGTAATTGTAATATTTATGGTCACCAATTTAACTCCACAGACACATCATAGATATTTGTTTACGTGACATCTAATATATTAATAAATTGTGAAGAGTTCAAAGTGGTCAGTTAGCTAAAGTCCCTGGTCTTGATAATACTGTTGTAATATTAAGAAGGTTCAGAAATGAGTTTTCTGGTAGACACCACGTCAAAACAACGCCTCAACGAGCTTGCAGTTGATTGATTTCTTAGGTACGAAGGAATCAATTCAGTGCAAGATCGATGAGATGTCGTTTTAACGTTGTTTCGACGTCGATCCGACGTTGTGTGCATGCTGGGATGCTAGTAGTGGGCACATGACGTTTAAATCAGGACGTTCTTTGGTAATTTCTCCTCCTCTGCGATATAACAGTTCAGATTAATTGGTATTAATTGATGCTTTATTGGAGACAGAAATCGTTGGCTCACATTGAAACGGATATTTTATTGACGTAATTGCTCTGACGTAACAGCTTCATACCATTTAAACGCTAACCGTTTTCCTTAATATGAATAGATTGTATCAGATTATAGTATATCACTGGATTATTTTCCCTTATACATAATTCTGTGTTCTTTTATAATCTACGTAGCCAAGGATTCTTTACATTATGATCCGACGTTTGAGATATTCGTTAATCTCTAAAATAACATTACTACGTCAACATCAGTTTATATATACGTAATAAGGAGAGAATAAGAGAAAGAAAGAAAAAATATAGAGCTTAGTATACTAGGCTATAATCTACACAGATTAGTGAAGGTGTTTTAGTTTTGCCATCTTGTGAAAACCAAGTTTACAAACGTTGTTCTAGCGTCTTTACTGCAGACTTGGACAAGTTTTTGCCGAATAACATTTCATATTTGTTATCCGGATGATCATAACTTATAGCGAAGTTGTTTCATATCAGATAATAGAATTAAAATAAGTTAAAATAACTGCTGGTCATCACTGTGAAGGAGAGATTTTTCAGAATATTTTCCTGACAAATTGACTGAAAATATTCGGAAAAATCTCTCCTCCACAGTGATGACTGCCAGTTATTTTAAACCCTGAATCAACAAATTTCTTACTGAGATTAACAGATTAAAAAAGTGTCACGCCACTTTGTGAATTTTTGACACGCCTATCACGTTTTTTTGTTTTACTTTTTCAGTGATGGCCATATTATATGTAACCGTGAGAACTTTGGTCTAGCTTTAACCCTATTTAGGCTTTTGGTGGCTTCGTAAAGCCGCTGCCCCAATCCTCCTATAAAAGCTATGATGAAACCATGCTGTAGTGTTGAAACTTTCCATAATTAACATTTTAACATAATTATTTTCCCGATGACGTCATCATTAGAAATCAGATGGTGCAAAAAAATAATTTTTATTTTGTATACCAAAACGTTTTTCAGACAAAAAAAAGGAGAAATCCATGATCAAATGATGGCCACGTGAGCGTTTGCAATTTGACAGAATGTTATTTAGACAGCGTTTGACCACGGTCTGCCCAATGATATAACTCAAAAAGTAAAAAAATAATATTAACGATCTTTAAATTGACTGCCTTCTTTATACGGCACGCGACGTCTTATCAACATCGAATAGACGTTAATTCTTGATGAGTGTTTCCTATCTTTCTTTACGGAATATTTTCATACAATTTATCTAGGATCATTTAGAAATTTTTTTTGCGGTAACTAGGGATAATTTTCCCCTAGCAACCATATTTCTGACAGGTGATATGACGTCATCAGGGAAATAATTATGCTAAAATGTTAATTATGTGTTGACCTAACTTTCTGGAAAGTTTCAGCACTACAGCAGGGCTTCATCAGAGGATTTGGAGGGCGGCTATTTTAGCCCACCCCAGCCTTACAGAGGCACCAAAAGGCCCGGCCTGAATAAAATTAAGTTTAATAACTAGAGATAGCTGCAGTAGTAACATCTTCCATGACTCACATAAAGCACCAGTGAAGAAGAGCTCTTATTGTGCTTTCCATGGTCACTCTCCATCGCATATGTTAATTAGTTATATGTTGTTTTTTATTATTTACACGACAAGCGTGTTCTTCTTAGAACTATTAAAGAAATTCATCACTTCAATTAAATCTTCTTTGCTTTAATTGAAACTTTTCATTAAGTATATATAGGAGAATAAAACATTAAAAAGCAGATGTTTATAACCGCTTGTAATCCGAAATTATTCGGGAAGTTAAATAAATGTTTAATTCCTATATCTTATCCTTATTTAAGAAGTTTCTTTACTGTTCGAAGTAAATCCTTATCTTGTTTAAAACGAACAAGTCGTTACTTTAGCTTCTTCAGCTTCTTCATGTAAAGCGACACGAAATGTAACCAATGTTCTCCACATATCATTTCATTTAACCCCCCTGAACTGTTTGTTTTGTATTTTCTTCTTCTCTGCATGTTATTTTTTTATATAAAAGTACACTTTAAATTATTTTGAAACGAAATCTCGCACTTGCATTTTGAAACAAACCTTTTTAAATATTTTTAATTAAAACTTGTACAAAAGTGTTAACGAACGAAAAAACAAAAATAATAGCACCTACTGATCCACTAACCATGTATACGGTGAATGCTGGTAGGTAATTTTTCTTTACCCTACATGCGTTCATCCTTCGTTACCCAGTGGGCGAATACTTGTTCAAAGTCAGCAGTAAAGACACTAGAACAATGTTGAAAACGCCGTTACTGCGGACTATGAACAAATTTTTACCATTTTGCACATGTTATATTTGCTAGACTTTCCCCTTAGTTTGTGGGAAAATATGCAATCCCTGCAGATATGACACGTGATCCCCAGCAGAGGAGAAGTGTGATCCTTAGCAGATGTTAGCTAGGTGTAAATCTCTTATAGACAATAAATGTGGTCACCTGCATATACGAAAACCACGATCAAACTACCTACGCAGTGGACAAATACTTGCTCAAAGTCCGCAATAACGACGCTAAAATAACGTCGTTTCACGACGTCCTAGCGCTTTTACTGCGTCATATACAATGTTCTAACTTGGTTTCGGTGTCGTTTGACGTTATTTTCCTCTTTTTTATATTTACCCTTTCCATCGTCACAAACACTAACCCCCTCGCGTGTTACATTTGTCCAGAAAATTTGACTGTAGCTAATGTGTGTTCCAGGTTTTTTTTATTAACAGTAGCATCCTGGAATATTGATTATGTACTAAGCCTGGAAATAAGCGTCTGGCATCACCTGTGAAAGAGTTTTTAACTCCTGCACAGTTGATTTCCAACAGCTATTTTCAGGTTTATGTACCCAGCAGGCAAAAACTTGTTGAAAGTCTGCCTACTGGGTACAAGTGACGTAATAAGATAATCCCTGTATCCTAAAATGGTGAACATAAATATGAGAATCTTTATAGTAACGGTCTGTTTTGTTTTATGACAAGAAATGTTTATGTACAGTGAGCTCTTCTATTTCCCTATTTTATATAAACAAGTCCAGTTCGGTAAAGACTTGTTCAAAGTACGCTGTAAAGACGCTAGAAATAAGTTTTCAACGTTATTCTAGCGTCTTAACTGCTGAATTTGAACAAGTTTCTGCCGCGCACTAGGAGATGTATTTGCTCCCGTTCATTTTGCAAAATAAATTTCATCAAGCCTAACTGTTTGAAAAGGTCACGTTTTATAAGTTTAGACTAGTACTAGTTTAGACTACATAACCGCATTCTCGTGATCGTGTCATATCGCTATCGCTCCATACAGGGAGTGGTTTTTGCAATAGAACAGCCAATAGTAACTTATAATAGGAGCACATTTCCTAATGGTTAAGGCAAAACATGTATTGTCTTGTTTTTATTCACCAGGAGATCGTCATGCATCCACAGTTCACGATCACGTCATATTACCAAAGCAGATTACCGACGATTTCTATGCGACGTTAACACATTGTTATGAGGAGTTGTTCCAAGCATCATTTCTACCTAAATATATACAAAAGTGTGATACAAAAGATGAGGCTGTGCTCACGACGCACGAAATTATAGATCCGACACAAAAAACAGCAACTGATGTGTTACGACATACGCAATCCGATGTTAGTGACGTTATCTTTCGTCGTAAAGATATTGTAAGAGACTTGAACCAAAGACTATCTTTAGATCTATCACAACTAAACATTGATTGGAGTAACGATAGTGTTGTGAATTCTACATTTGCACGGAAGTATGCTGACTCTGAGCCGTCTTCTGAAAGTGAACGAACACCGGATCACACTATTAATAAAGACAAATCACATCGTGGGAAATGGTTACCTGGTCGAAGAAAAGTGTACAAGTTAAACCATTGATAGTAGAATATTGTTGTCACTAAATGAAATCGTCTATTCAAGATTTCTTCTTACTAAATGGGTAAAAACTTGTTCATAGTCAGCAGTGAAGACGCTAGAACAACGTCGTTCGCACTGTTCTAGCGTCTTTACTGCTGACTTTGAGCAATCAATGATCTTGCAATTGATTGGTTACTTCGTACTGAAGAAGCCAATCAAATGCAAGCTTTTTGACGAATCATATTTATCCGCCTAATACATATACTCATATTCTCGTAACCTAGATACTTTCACATTAATCATATATCGCCCAACGGGAAAAAGCTTGTTCAAAGTCCTACTGCGGACTTTGAACAAGTGTTTGCCCTCTGGGCAGAATATCAAAAAATTCTGAGAATGAACATGGTATTGCATATTCCCAGTGTATAATATCTTGTTTAAAGTCACTTTGAACAAGTTATTACACACAGCAAACTTTGTATGTTAGGTTGTCTTTCAAAGAAACGTTCTTATAATGTAGGTCTCTGCTTAGAAATGCGATTTATTTTTAATTTTGAAGATACGCTTTCAAGTTCAATCTCAAACGTTTGCAGGCCTATACCGCATACATTTTATAGAATTCTTTCATCCTCGTTCCCAGGACTTCTTGCCTTTGAAAAGGCAAGAAGCTCTGGGAACGAGGTTGAGAAATCTTTAATAATCTCGAAAAATGTATTATTATAGTATTTACAGCGAAGATTAACCCACGATTTTCAGACTTAAAAATTACTGCTAGACATGACCTGCGGATGGACACTTTTTTTTATAGTATAGTTTTCAGCTTACTCCGCAGGTGTTATACGACAATTATTTTAGGCTTGAACAGTTTATCCAGTGGGCATACGACATCGGGATAACGTCAAAACGACGTCGTTTTGATGTTGTTTCGACGTTATTCCGACGTCGTGTACCTGTAGGGTATAATCCTCCTTATTATTTGGGAGATATTGTAAATATATGTATATATATACTGAATTATTTCAGGTGTACTGTTCATAGATATATTTATTACTGCGATATAAATTTTTTATTCTTTTATATTGAAGACATTGCCCCCAGTGAACAAAAACTAGTTCAAAGTCAGCAGTAAATTTAAGACGCTAGATTTTAACAGGCATAGGGATTTAAAAAGTACTAAATGAAGGTCTAGAAAATTTCTTAAAATTTAAAAGGTTTTTCTATTATTTGGAACGAGTTGAAAGACCTATTTCTTTTGATTGAATTATACGAAGCATATACTGGTCCGTATTCAGTAGTCATTCATACTAGGACTGGGATTGGTATTGGCTATAATAATATTGTCACTCCATATATGGCAATATACGTTCCGAACACGGAGCTATACTGGTCCGTATTCAGTAGTATTTCACAGTGAGTTATCTTAGTATTATATAGACCTACTCACAAATACATAAAACTTGTTGCAATTTAATAGCTTCCTTTTTGTACAGGAACTGTTTCTACTTTGAGCAGCCAACAATACCTCGTTTTCATGTATTTGTGAGTAGGTCTATCGTAAAAGTTTGAAATTAAGCCTTCGACTGATACAAATCGTAAGACTTTTTTGGTGGGCCTATTTTCGGGGAGGTGGGGGGGATTATATTTAGAAGTCATTTTGAGTTAGAGCAACAGGTGGACTTATACTATGGCGAGCTTTTGCATTTGTTCGTGCGTTAGTAAAAGTATAGAAAACAGGAGGGGTTTAGAAGGAGTTTTTTAAAAAATACTAGAAAATAAGGAGTTTCTCCTTGAAAAGATTGAGTTTTTTTAAAAAAATACATAAGAAAATTTGATATATGACTTTAATACACTGTCTGCTGAAACATAAATGCCTTTTTCTTTACTTTATTAAGCTCCTGCTTTATTATGTTATATACCGAGTGGAATGGGCTTATTCTCGGGGGAGGGGGGGGACAATAATAGGCTGGAATGTATACAAAGTAAAATTTTTGCAAAGAGTAGAAATCTCAACTTAGAGTAAAGTGCCCGCTGCCATTTTTTTATGAAACGCCGATGCTTATGATATGAAACTTGGTAGACTTATAAGAACAAATCAATACAAACACTTTGACAAAAAAATTGACTTGATGACGTCACTTATACCTGCTATGACGTCATCAATGAAAAATGCTCTAAATTAACTGTGGCGTTTATTTCCAAACCACTATTAGTTATAGCATGAAACTTGGTGCTTTATAGAAAACGTCAATATAAGCAGTTTGACATAATTTTTTTTTTAATTTGGTGACGTCACTGGCACCTGTTATGACGTCATCAATAGTGTAAAATATTGTAAAAAGTTTGTGGTCTTTTATTTCCGAACCAC
>JAULBZ010008824.1:0-10448 GCA_032360805.1 Neoturris breviconis | reverse complement strand
ATGACGTCATATTTTCTAACTCTCCACTTTTTTTTCTAACTCTCCAAAGTGCTAACTCTCCACTTATACGAACCCTCCATTTGACATAGGTATTGAATATTTGAGCAAAATAGGTGATTATGTACCTTTAAGGACTGTTTCAATTTCCTCATTTTCAAATTCCAGTTTCAGTTTAACATCGCTTTTTCTTTTTCTTTCATAATAGCGAGGTTTAGCAAACACATTTCTAAATTACGTCTAGACAGGCCATGTGACGTCATCAAAATGGTAGGACTGCTAGTTTTTGGTATTGTGCAAGTTTCTGAGGCTAATGATTTTCTCCCTTTATACTCTACGAGACCTTTTCACAAAACAATAAAAACGATGCGTTGGTTGCTGAAAAGGTCTATTGAATTACTCACCTGATGGCCTATTACTCCATTTTGGTACTATTCTCGATACATTTGCCAGTTAATGTTGATTATGTTTTAATATTGCAGTTGTGCAAACTTTACCTTCAAAAACTTTATTTTGCGAAGGTATGAAACTATTTTATTGTTTTTTTTATCAACCAACGGTTTAACAGATTACCGCAAAATAATGAGAATAAAATATAAACTTAATACTAGCAGCAGTTTACACGATGTACCCACGTCGGTTAGCCAATGTTTAGAACTACGGATGTTTCAGCTATTTTGAACATCATTTCCTGTGTAGTAACTGCTTGCAGTGGCTGCCGGCAAACATGAACGTTCCTATGCGCCAAGAGTTTCGCTACAAATATCTGGTCCGTAGAGTGAAGAAATGCAAATTGCTGGAAAGAAGGGTGTTAAGACTGGAGTCGCTTTCGGTAAATATTATCGGTATATATCGGGGATAACGGAATTTACTTTGATTTTCCGTTCGTTTCCCGTAGTTTTGGTTCACCCTGCCACGTTGTTAGGTAAAATTTTTCTAAAAATGCAAAACGAAGGGTGAAAATTGTCTGCCATCTTTCCTTTTTTTTTTCAGCAATGCGATTTTGCTTTCCGAACTGATAAAAAAAAACGGAAAAAAATATACATATTTTTGTGGAGAGTAATATACTGCCCACGCTGAGCGTGGGCAATAACATAAAAGTAGAACATTTAGTATTGGCCGAGATTACATTTACTTATGAAATTATAGATATCTGACAGTGAAAGTGTCGGTTAATGTTGCAGACACTTGACGTCAGAAACAACATCAAAACGACGTAAAAATTAGATTCTTGTTTTGAAAGATAATCTTAATTTGAGACTTTTGTTCTTAAAAATAAGAAATTATATTCTACCAAGGAATAATAAGAAAAAAAGTTCTTTGCAAGAAAGAAAGTCTTTATGTTCACACTTGTCGGATAGAAACTATTTCGGAACTATTTCATTCCCTTTCAAGTGTGAACACATAATCGAAAACTATGCCGGAATGATTCTATTTCACCACAACAAGCGAAACGAAATCATTTCGCTAGTATATCGGATAGAAGAAGAACAGTGTGAACGCAAGGCCTATCCGGTATGTAATTCATTCCGAAATGATTTTTATCCGATAAGTGTGAACATAGTCTAAGAAGGCTGATCTTTCAATAAGAATATTGTATTTAGAGACCATGTACAAAATCCGTTCCCAGAGGAAAAGTACTATTATATCTATGGTTTATCATATTAATGATTTATCGCTATTATGACTTAAAAGAATTCCAACAGGCATTGTCATATTTTTTAAATAAAAGCATGATTCCTATAAAATAAAAGAAGTTATCATAACCACCAACATGGAAATATATGGTTATCATATGGTGACCAGACAGTACCCTCGTGAGCAAAAATCTGTTTAAAGTCCACAGTAAAGGCCGTTTTCCATTAGGTTTTTACTTTTGAGCATGCGCATTTGTGAATAAATCGAGATTTTTTTACAAATACGCATGCTCGAAATAAATTCCGCGCGGGATTTTCCCGCCCAAGCAGTAAAAACCTCCGAATGGAAAACGGCCTTAAAGGCGCTAGAACTACGTCGAACAACGTTGTTCTAGCGTCTTTACTGCTGACTTTGAACAGGTTTTAACCGACTGGAATCAAGTGTTCAATTAATATTATAACTATTGAGAATTGTTTAAAGTCCGCAGTATAAAGACATTTGAGTTTTAACATCACAGTGATAACCGCCAGTTATTTTAACCTTTGTTATTTCTATGTTAGTAAGATATCTCTTCGTAGCACGCCCTCGGGCGTTAATTCCGCCTCGAACAACTTAGTTGCTAAACAAATCACAGCAATGATACCGACTAATACACAGAGTTTTTAAATTTGCATTTGACGCGAATTTTCACGAAATCTCGACACCACAAGTAAAACATAAAATTAAAAAACAGGAATTCACTAGAGATTTCGAGAAGAAAAGCCCTCGGTTCAAGATTGGAGATTTATCGAGTAGATAGGACTTTGGATCTTATATATTTCTACAAACTCTATATAAATTCGTGCCATTAGTTTTGCTAATCAAAATTTAATGCTTTGTCTAAGTTGAAATTCTAAATATCTGACTGAAAAATACCTTTGACACGCTGGGCTCAAAGTTTCTTTATTAGCCAATTATAGAGCCAAAAATTAAAAGTGCTTCGCTTTCGACCAATGTAATGGCTTTATTTAGAATTCGCATGGCGTCGTTTCGCTATATATAAACCCCTACATCACAGTTAATGTATACGCTTATCTCAAACATTTTAAAGATCTTGTAAATGATAAGAAGAACCAATCAATTGATTGCTTGTATTTTTATCTCCTAGCAACGTTAAATAAATTGGCGTTGTAAAATCATACTCTCCAGAGAGACAAAGGAAGAAGGCAACCTCGTTCTCAGGGCTTCTTCTCTCTTTGACGTTTAACGCTCCTTTTCTCATTGCGTTAAACGTCGAAGAGAGAAGAAGCTCTGGGAACTAGGTTGGAAAGAAGGGGGAACTGACGTAATTAATAATAAAGTGTGATAAATTCTACCAATATAAGAACTAAATACAATCTAAATCTCTGTAGGGTCTCATAAGCATCACCGTCGGCAAACCTGTTCAAAGACGTTGTTCCAACGTTATTTTGCTGACTTTGAACAGGTTTTTGCCGGCTGGGATGTTATCGCTAATTTGACATCTAATACAGTAAGAATTCCTTCTTCGCAGCGAATTGCAAACTTGTAATCTTTTCAATATTAAAAGTATGAAAACACGTAGCCTGAGACTACTCAGTAAGTTATGAAGTCTGGAAACGAAATTGGGAAAAGAGTAATTTGATAACGGGAATAAACAAAGAAGAATAACGTGCAAGACAACTGAATACGGTCTCCCGTAAATCTCTCCGTATATGAGACCATACCTGTATAGATCTTTTTACAAATACATAAAAACCAGTTGTTTGGTGTTCAAAGTAGAACTTGTTACAATACAATAACTTTTCGTGCAGTGACCTCCAATGACTTGTTTTCATTATTTTATAAAAAGGTCCATACAGAGCTACATGAAAAGATTGGTATTCGGTAGCCTCTATGGATTAGTGTATACAGTGTAAGAGGGAGCTTTGAGCATAGCTTCAGGCATTAGGTCCACGGTAAAGACGTATTTAACGTTTTTCTAGTGTCTTTACTGCTGACTTAAAACCAGAAGCTATGCTCAAAAAATTACTCCACCGCGGTGCCTATTTGCTATTATTTAGACCAGTGATTTGCGAAAAAATCCACAAAAATAACGTATAAAGTGTACGTGAAGAAGGGTACTCATCAAAATTTAACTTTTTCGTAGATCTTTAACTAAAGGACCATCTCAAAATTTCCCTCTAAAACAACTTTTTTGTTAGGGTTAAATCAACAAAAATTGTCAAAATTCAACAATAATGAATCTGTGTAGAAGTGTGTTAGGTCAATGAGCTTGTAATAGATTGGTTTATTCGGTATGAAGAAACCAAGCCATTGCAGGATCATTGACTCAGTACTCTCCTCTGTAGATTTTATTTTTGTGACGGTCCCTAAGTGGATGATATTATAGGATCGATTGTTGGAGAATTTTCAAATGCTATATTTTTTATACCAACTTCAAGTTTTGAGTGATATAAGTCATCATCATCGGTCACCGAATCTGACCTGTTATGTCGACCAATCACAAGGCTTGACGTATTGTATCTACCATTTTGAAGTTTTTTATTATTATTATTATTATTATATTCTTTTTTCTCAAAAACAGCCCCCCAAGTTCTTCGTCTTCTATGAGACATTACGTTCGTTTTTTCTAGGGATCTATGAGTATCTTTCGAAAGAAACCCATGAAGCTTGTTGTCATGGGGATCGTTCACTATATCCGTTGTATTGTCTGTGTCACTAGATGTTGTGATATTATGTTCAATATCATTCGAGCACGTATCACCTACAAAACCATCATTATCAAGCCAACCATTGCGAAACACTGAATAAGAAATAAGCAATTTCGTTATAAGGAATCTAATGAAAAGGTCAACCTCGTTGGCTTCTTTCCGCTTTTTGATCGGAAAGAGGTCTCGGAACGAGGTTGCAAAAAATTGATTTTTTATTATTATTTTAAAAGACTTTGACTGAAATATTTTTAGTTATCAATTTACAACCTTTTCTTACCTGTGTGTTTTGTTTTTTCCGGATTTTCATTTACAAAAACCTCGTGTGGAGGAGGGTTAATACGTTCTTTAGAGATAACAAATACATCACTTTTAGCATCTTGTTTAGGAACGATAGTATGACGGAATGTATCAAAAAAGCTCTGAAATGAAACAAACATAATTTTATAGATAGAAGATGCTAGAAAACTACTTTTCTGCAGAGGTCCCAGCCGGCAGAAGCTTGTTCAAAGTCAGCAAAATAACGTTATAACAACGCTCTTTGAACGTTGTTCTAACGTTATTTTGCTGACTTTGAACAGGTTTTTGTCGGTGGGTTGTTTGCTTTTGGAGTTGATTTCTATTGGGCAAGAAATTCGTAAGCCAAAAGAAGACATTCCACTGTTACATCATACATCGTGTGATATCCATTTCTACGAATGAAATACTTTGGCTTACGCGCGAAATTTCCTGCCTAATGGAAATCAGGTCTTAGTTTAGTTACTGAATACATTGCAGATATTAAATTATTTTAAATATCTCAAATAGTAAACATAAATTTGGTTCAAATGGGTTGAAGATCTAAATAAAGAATCACTCAATACAAAATATTCAGCAGGCTTTCGTGTAAAGAGAAGAATATTTTGTAGGTTCAAATAATCACTGTGCTAAAAAGCCTGAAGCAATTCTCAAAAATCCCTCCTCCACAGTGATTATTCGCTCTCCATACCTCTGTTCTACTTTTTTCTTCTGATACTGAATAACCTAAGTATAAGAGACAATGAATGAAAACGAGGCTAGAATAAAGTACTAAACATATTTTGCCAGGCCTGAAAGGAACTACTGGAAATCACGAAGGGAGGAGAGCGCTTGAGCAGTAGTTTTCATCAAACAAACACTCCTCCATAATGATATGTGACATTCATTTTCATGCTTTCTTGGTAAAATGAATCAGTTGATTATTACCAGGCGAAAGAAATGTTGTGTAATGACAATTTCTACCAATTGAATGTCTTCTTTCGACTTTCGCGGTGAAGGAAATCAACCCTAAGAGTTGCAGAAACAAAAGGGATCATCAGCCAATTTATATATAAGCTCCCTCCCTCTTCCCCCATTACAGAAAGGTTCCTCCTGCAGCAGGTAAAGCTAATAGAAGAGAAGATCAGAAAATAGTATAGTATCTGCGGTAAAGTATGATGCTATATCAATAATCTTTTAATTCATTGGTATATTTGTAAGTCAACAACCAATCAATTGCAAGGACGTTGACGGAACACCCTTCTTCGTACATACCTAAACTACAGTCACATGCTTTAAGCTCTTTTTTCTCCCTAATAACAAGAATACAAAAGCTAATCAAACCTGAAAGTCGTTGTCGGATATTTCCTGTGGAGGAGAGATTTTAGTTGCGGCTGAAGGCGTTTCTTGAAAAATGATGTACGGTAGCTAGTTATTATCAGACTTGTAAGTTATCTTAATCCAAGCTCGTTTCCAGGACTTCTTAATCCAAGCTTGTTTCTTAGCCGCCTGTTAATATTTCGAAAAACCGAAAAGTCCTGGAAACGGGGTTGCACTGTGATCAATCGACCAATCTATATTATAACGAAGATTTTCTCAGTTTCTTTCATCCAATCAAATAGCTTGTTGACATACATACGTAACGAGTTATATACTGTGAAGAGCTCTTAATCAACGATCTTATAATTGATTGGATTCTTCATACGATATACACCAATCAATTACAAGCTCGTTGTCATGACACCCTTCCAAAGAAACGAATTGATTAGGAACTCAAAAAAAAAATTTGCAGAGAAGAAGAGTGCTGTGTCAACAAACTTGCAATGGATTGGATGTTCGTACCAAAGAAACCAATCCAATGCAAGCCCTTTACCTTTTATCTCTTCGATGAATTAAAATAGCAGTAATGATAATCATAAGTAAGCATATACCAGCAGTAATTCCACCAATCATAATAAGGTAACCATTATTACCTTCCGATGCTTTACGACGACTTGTATTTATATGTACATTAGGAATTGTCGTGGCCTGAAAGAAAATATATTTTTATCGAAATCGAGATTGAAATAGATAAGAAGTTAATACATAATTGGAAATTCACAAATGTCATACATATATAAAAGATTTTGCAGAGAAGAGTACTACTAAGTGAACGAGCTTGCAATGGATTGGTTGTTCGTATCGAAGAAACCAATCCATTGCAAGTTCGTTGACATAACCCCCTTCTGTGCAGTTCCAATGGCAATTGTCAGCTCGTTGACGGCATAAAGCACTTTAAGGCGAACCTGCACTAGGCAAATTCGATTGCTCGAATTCTAAATGAAGCCGCTCAAGTGGCGTCACTTTCAACCAATGTAATGGCTCATTTAGGATTCGCGCGAACGAATTCGCCTAGTGGAAACCCGTCTTTTACGCTGCGAAAGCATACCTCTACAGTCATATTGATTGATGTTGTAATATCAGATAGACTCACTACTCCAGCTGAACTAGTTCGAACATTCACAGTTTTTGAAAACAATGAACGAGTCAAATGAGGTGTTGGTTGGATGGATATAGTTTGTTGTTGCTTCTGTTCTTGACACTCATATGCTTCTTCTTGTAGTCTTTTTGTAGTATAGTCACCAACTATGATTAGACAATAAATTTTGTAGTACAGTCATTAACTTGACAAATATGAAAAATTATAGTAGCCATATGAATGCTTAAATAAGAGCAAATAATCACTGTGGAGGAGATTCTTGATAGTTTTAGGCTTTGTAGCCTGAAACTATGCTCAAAAATCACTCCTCCGCAGTGATTATTTGTAATATTTTGTATACTGACAGTAACAGTATCACATTGTTACTTAGTTAGTTTGAACGGTATGTATGGTTTTTACATTTTGAATTTAAAAGAAAGAAAAACGTAATATGATGTAATCCAACTAAAACCAACCAATAGAAAGTTCCAAATAAAACCAACCAATCAAAAGAAAGTTCCAAATAAAACCAACCAATCGATAGAACGTTCTTTAATTGTTCTTTTTTTAATATTTAGTATGTCCTTTTTTATAAGACCAGGGCATGTTTCAAAAAGGAAAGAAATTCAGTTTCTTTCCAACCCACTCATACTTAAGATTTCAATGAATTCAATTTCTAAACTCACTTTCTACTTATAAGCTATGAATGAGTTTGATTTCTTAGCTTCTACAAGCCACTTGTAAAATAAATACAAGTTACTCATTAAACTAACGAGACTCAAAAATAGATTTCTTCACTCAGCAACCTTCTTTGAAAATCTTACTTTTGAGTTGAACCCTAAAGTTACCTAGTGGGCAAAAACTTGTTCAAAGTCTGCAGTAAGCACGTTAGAACAACGTTTTCGATGTGTTTACTGTGGATTTTGCCCACTGGGTAAAGCTTACCAGCTATAAAAAAACGACAATTGATTCGACATAAAACAAGACAAATAACGATTTCTTTATAATCTCTCCTTCACAATATATCAACGTTGAAACAATGTCGTTTCGACGTTGATCCGATGCCTTGTACCTGTGGAGATAATTCTAACAAATAACTTAGGGTCCGTCTCAACACAACAAAGTTGCCAATAATACAATAAACGAAACTGCATAAAAAGGTAAAAAACAACTCACAATGGATTGGTATCTTCAGTACAAAGAAACCAATCCATCGCATGATCGTTGACTCAGTACTATTTTCTGTAGAATTTACACATTCCATTAATTTTTGAAACATTTAAAAACCAAAATAATCTAAGTAATAATAACAAAAAGTTAAATTATATGAAATAATGTATGAAATACCATCTCGAAATCAAAACAACAAGTTCAGGTTGAGTTTACATATGAAATATAAACATTAAACTACTGAGTCAACGATCTTGCAATGGATTGGTTCCTTCGTACTAAAGAAACCAATCCATTGCAAGCTCGTGACATACCACCCTTCTGTGTAGTTTCATATTGACATGATGGAAATATTTGAAATATGATGTTTATTATAAAAAAGCGTTAGTTAAAGAGGTTCCTGTTACCAAAATCATTGATTAATTAATGAACAATTAAACAAACAACATGTTAATTAAAATATTCATATGAATGAAAATATTTACTAATTAGAAGAAGACCAATCAAATACAGGATCATTGATTCAAATCTCTTCTCCTGAGATACTTCTTAAGAAGCCATGAAAAACAATTTTCAAATTGATTGGTTTTGTGTTGACATAGTGGAGAAGAGTGTTGCTGCTGATCTTCAAATTGATTGGTTTTGTGTTGACATAGTGGAGAAGATGAATTTCAATATCCCTGATGAATTATTCACAAATATATGAAAACGAGGTGTCGGCTGTTCAAAGCATATACGGTACAAAGAAACCAATCAATTGCAAGATCGTTGATTTAGCACTCTTCCCCTTGGAATGATTTGATTTCATGATTTTATTGCTTTCAGTGCGCCATAGATATATAAAACGAACCTTCTTATAAACATAAATTATAACTTACAGCAATTCAACAAAGGTATCAATGTAATGATTTTTTTAATCACCTGTGGATGAGTGTTTTTTAGTATAGTTTTCAGTTTTGCAGCTGAAAACTATACTCAGAAACACTTCTCCACAGTTGCTATCCAATAAGATTATTCATTCAGTAATCTTCTCTATAAATGAGTCCATCATTCTAACATGGGACTGTCAACAAACATTTCATGAATTCTTTGACGAAGAGTGTTAAGTCAACGAGCTTGCAATTGATAGTTTTTTTCGGTACGAAGAAACCAATCAATTGCAAGATCGTTGATTCAGCACTGAGAATGAATTTTGAAGATGGTCCCTTACCATCACCTCAAAAAAGTCACTATTACTAGCTTCGAAATAACAGTCAAACATCACCTGAGGAGGAGTATATTTGAGTACAGTTTTCAGCTTTGCAGGTGAAAATTGTACTTAAAAACTCTGCAACCACCTATAATCTGAAACAACGTAAAAAACTTTCTTGCTTATAATACTATACAACGTAATCTAAAACAATGTAAAAAACGTTCTTGCTTATAAAACAACTTAAACAATCTATGTAATTAACTATAATGTTTCTATGGCAACGGTGAAATTAATTATTTAATTATTTGTAGAAAACAAGGTTTCTGACAATAACAAGTATCAAAATACACTGCGGATACCAACTGTGAAGGAGTGTTTTGGAGCTTCAAAGCCGAAAACTGTATTCAAAAAACCCTCCTCCACAGGTCTGTCTGACAGTTATTTTGATATTTGAATTAGCATACAGTGTTTGATATAAGAGGAAACAATCACTGTTAAGCAGCATCACTCCAGGTTATAAACCCTGAAGCTATGCTAAACAAACCCTCCTCCATAGTGATTATCTGATTGATAGAATATATTATTTATTAAGAATCAATGCGCGGAATAAGAACAAGCAATCACGGTGGAGGAGCATAACTTCTCCACAGGGGTTAGTATAATCACTGGGGTTGTACAAAGTACAACCCCCAGTGGAGAAGTTATGCTTAAAGATCTCTCCTTTTGTTTTTATTCCGAGCATTGATTCTACTCTTAATAATCACACTAAACTCGCAAATTTGTACTACAGACAGTTGTCGAAAAAGAGTAAATAATCACTGTAGAGGAGTAGTTTTGATTCAGGCTACAAAGTCTGAAGCAATGCTCAAAAAATTCTCCTCCACGGTGATTATTCGCTTTTATTTCGATCACAGTGCTAACAGTATGTACATCAACCAGTAATTTAAGGATTGCGAAGCGTGGGTGTACCACTATGTTCGCAAGCGAAATTTTAAGACACAGGCAACAG
>JAULBZ010008823.1:0-10448 GCA_032360805.1 Neoturris breviconis | reverse complement strand
AGAGTAAGAAAGAAAGAAACCATTTCGTTGCAAGCTTGTTGCAGAGAAGAGTAAGAAAGAAAGAAACCATTTCATTGCAAGCTTGTTGTAGTTAAGAGTAAGAAAGAAAGAAACCATTTCGTTGCAAGCTTGTTGCAGAGAAGAGTAAGAAAGAAAGAAACCATTTCGTTGCAAGCTTGTTGCAGAGAAGAGTAAGCAAGAAAGAAACCATTTTATTGCAAGCTTGTTGCAGAGAAGAGTAAGTAAGAAAGAAACCATTTCATTGCAAGCTTGTTGCTTAGAAGAGTAAACAAGAAAGAAACCATTTCGTTTCAAGCTTGTTGCAGAGAAGAGTAAGCAAGAAAGAAACCTTTTTATTGCAAGCTTGTTGCAGAGAAGAGTAAGCAAGAAAGAAGCCATTTCGTTGCAAGCTTGTTGCTTAGAAGAGTAAACAAGAAAGAAACCATTTCATTGCAAGCTTGTTGCAGAGAAGAGTAAGCAAGAAAGAAACCATTTCGTTGCAAGCTTGTTGCTTAGAAGAGTAAACAAGAAAGAAACCATTTCGTTGCAAGCTTGTTGCTTAGAAGAGTAAACAAGAAAGAAACCATTTCATTGCAAGCTTGTTGCAGAAAAGAGTAAGAAAGAAAGAAACCATTTCGTTGCAAGCTTGTTGCAGAGAAGAGTAAGAAAGAAAGAAACCATTTCATTGTTGATTTAACTTTTCCGTAGTCTTATGTTTTTCTTTGAATCTGTTCAAAAACATTTTTTGTTAAGAACAAAAATGGTTTTTCAGACTGCTACCCATCATTTGTCAACAAGTTATACAACCTGGAAATGTGAACCATTTTGTAAATGGAGTTAGTTAGAAATGTCCAATTTCTGTGGTAAAAACAACAGTTTGGTATATTTGAAGAAACTAGAACAAATTCCAAAAAAAATGGTGTCAAGCGCTTGTAATTGTTTAGTTTTATTATCTCTTCTCTGTAACTTTTATGTTGCAAATAGATTACAATTGAATATAAAGTTAGCTACGTCACCTGAAAAGAGATTCCAATTGATGTTCATATTTATACGCTCGACTCGAACATTTTCAAACTTTCTTTCATGTTAGTAAGGTTCATAATGCAATTTATTCACATGGCCTTATTCGCGTAATAGTACGTAGCAACGAACTATCCGTGTTTTGTTTTAATTATATTTGGAAATGTTTCTCAATTCGCGAAAATTATAGTACACGCAAGGTACACGCGAAAATTAATGCGCATATTTGATACTTTTCTCAAAAAGTAAAAACCCCGAACGGGAAGGTGTTCGTTTAAGTAAATTGATGCGCGATGTTAAAATGATCTTAACGAAGAAGAATCATCATTGAACTGTTATTTATTGGTTTGTTTGTTCCCTCCACGAATAAAATAGTCATATTTTTTCATTTGTAAGGATACAGTCTTCAAAATAATATGTACATAGAAGATTAAAGGTACAAAATCACCCACAGATTTTTTTTTTTTAATTTTCCGTTCCATAGTCTAGCAACCTCGTTCCCGGCTTCTTGCCTTTTCGAAACACGGAAGAGCGTGTTCCGTGATTTGAAAAGCAAGAAGCCCTGGGAACGAGGTTGATAGTCTAGATGAAAACGCATATTGCTAGTAACATATTCTGAAGATTTGACTCCATAAGAATGAATACTAATAGAGATGTATGCATTTTCTATGCTCACTGTGTGACAGCCATCTTGTTTGGCCAAACATTTTCTATTTTTAGAGGACGGTATTGCTTGTTTTGCAACTTCTTGACATAGACTCGGAAATTTTCTGAGTATGTTCAGTGTGTGTCACTTATTCAGTTGACATAAATATTGAAATTGTGACCAAAAGTAAGTGATTTTGTACCTTTAACTGCCGTCATATGACGTTTTTCAACGCAAAAAGACGTTGTTTAGACGTCGTCAAAGTAATGTCTTTACGTTAAAAGAACGTAACGTGCTCATTGGGATAAAGTCAACGAGCTTGCAATGGATTGGTTTCTTCGTATCGAACTTTTGAGATGATGCTTGATGAACCCGCATGTATTTTGAGTGACGTTAATTGATGTCATTCCAAACAATTCTACTTGCAACGAACGTATGGTCGTCACTTGAATATAATTCAAAGTATATTATAAACCATGACGTATCCGCAATGAATGTCTTCACAGCTCTCTCGTATAATGTTTCATTACAATGCTGAAAATTTGTTGATTCTGAAATGAAAATATAAGTCTTAGTTGCTTTGAAAATTCGTTCCCAAGAGAAGAGTGTTAAGTCAACGATCTTGCAATTGATTGGTTTCTTGATACCGGAAAACCCAATCAATTGCAAGCTCGTTGACTTAACCCTCTCCTAAGTGGAGGAGTATTTTCAAGCGATTTAAAATAGTTTGCTAATAGGATTTCGCTTTTTGTCGAATGAGTCATTCACCTCTTTGTGACAAATTAAGGAACATAATTTCCTTATAAAATATCCCAATGTCTTCAAAACATGCATGTTGCCTCCTATTTAAAAGCCACAATCCCAATTGGAAAATAGAATCTCAAAGATCGATTATATAATAAATATACTTACCATCTTCTTTTATACAGGTCTTTTTACCATCGAATACAATTTTTCTCAATTGCAACACAGAACATTGACTTGAATCAACTGCTACACTTCTTTTTGTTCGATATCTCATTGGTCTTTCAAACACAAAGCTTGTTCGAACGGGCTGTATAGAATATTCATTTCTATTTTCTGTTGAAGATTCTAGGTGTCTTATATTTCCTCTATTATCATTTTCTTGCTTATTGTTGTATACCTTTCGATTTTGTTGATATTCGAGATGTTGAAGATATCGCTTTTTAGAATCTGCTTGATCTAAATTTGGTTCATTCATGTATTCAACTGATTGGTCAATATTTGGTCCATTCATAGTCCCTGTAAATAATATTATAGCGGCTTTAAATCCGTTTAGAAGTTGTTGTTGTATTTCATTGATATAACTTTCTATTTTATCGACATACTTTCTCTCATCTTCCTGTTGTTTATTCTTCTCAACTTGAACATCTTTTTTGCTCATATCATCGTGTGTAGTGAAAGCTCTACGTACCACTTCTTTATTGTGTTGATATTCTTTGTACATAGGGTTATATTCTCGTTTCTTCAACCGCCGTTGGTTCAGTTTCTTATCACTCGATATCACTCGATGGTTCAGTTTCTTATCACTTGATTTTTCTCTCACCAACCGAATGGTTGCATGGACATGTTGATTGACTTGTTGATTGTCAGCTAATTCAGATTTTATAGAAATATCTCGAATGTCGTACTGGTCATCTGCTAATTTAGAATTTTTGGGAATATGTCGATTGATTTCTTGGTTTCGTGCGCTGTTACGAGATTCATTGGATGACTTCGTAATTTCGTTTTCACCATTATTAGTACAACGCACTTGTTGTTTTTCTTGCCAGATAAGTAGCTGTGATAGATCCTTGGAATAGCTTATTACGTGTGGCAGTTGTTGTATAAATATTATTGAAGATACCATAGATTTCTTTATGTCATATATAATAACCTTATAAGGACATTCATGCTTGCTTTGATTGTATATTAGCCCAATGAAAAGGCTGCCATTCGCCAACAATGGAAACGTTCTATGAAGTAAATAATAATACATAAACACCAAGTGCTTAAATCTACGAAGCTCAGGATACAGCAAACGAGATTCTTAGGCTCTCCACATCGTGAGTATAAGTGAAGATAAATGGACAAGCACTGACACACATAATTTATTAGGGGGCTATACATGGAAATAGGGGTAAGCACACTTTATAGGTTCCCAATTAGACTTATTACAAGGGTAGTTACGTCCATTCCCTGTGATCAATATAACTAGTGTGTCTAATGTTTTGTGGCAGCCGGCAAGTTTCAGAAAAGCTTATTACAAATTGATTGCAGGGGAAGAGGGGGTAAAACTAAAAGACGTTTTTTTAGCGTCGTTACTGCGGACTTTAAACAGGTTTTTGCCAACTGTTATAACCTGACCGAAAAACGCTAAAAATAGGAACCGTGTGTTTCTTTTCTAAATAATTAACTTTAAAGATATTCTAATTATTACAACTTTGATCCCAGTACTTCTCTCATTTATCAGAAATATCGAGAAAGTTCTCACCAATTTAACACAAATGAATGAATGACTACTTTATACAGAGCTGTATAGAGTATTGCTATATAGGTCCGTATTACGTAGTCATCCACACTGTGTAGACTTTAAGAAAGAAGAAGCCCTGGGACCGAGGTTGATGAATATTACTGGCGGGATATAGATCTTAGCATACCTCTGTCGAGGAGGTGATTTAATTCATATTTTTAATGTAGGGCTGGCTAATCCTATAACATAAATAAATTGTATGAAAAGTTCTAAAATATTTAGTCATATAAGCCGTTCGATCAAAAGTTATGAAAGAAATTTTGAGAGGAGGGGGAGGGGCTATTTCAGCCCCTCACCCCCGGCCTAAATAGGGCTAAAATCTACCTATACGATCCGTGATCATACTTGGCACTACATGTCAAGTGGACAAAGAATTGTTCAAAGTCCGCAGTAAAGATGCTAGAACAATCTAATGTCTTTACTGCGTAGCTACTTTGAACAAGTTTTTGCCCACCGGGATACCTTATCAATTTTGTAGAATTTATCTTTAGCCGATAGATAGTTGACATATTTAACCCATCAACTATCTTCACAATACTGCCATTCTTTAAGAAAAAAATATCTCCTTTGTTATCGTTGTTGACGTCAACAAAAGAAATGTTACTGATTGGTTGATCGTCTGTGCTAATTAAATGGACTGAATTTTTCCAATCTAGTAGACGTAGATTTGAATTCATGTGAAATAAGAAACTATTTCCATACTTTTTCGCCAAAAACAATACCCCATTGTCATGCTTTCGAGGATGCGTAATGGCTTCCATTTTTATCCGTAATGGGAAGTGCAAGGTTTTTAAATGCGTTAGATTCAATCCAGATATAAACACGAATGAATGAGCGTCAAATTTCGAAACGCAACTAAAGAGAATATCTTCAACTCTATCATTGTTAATATCAGCAATCAATATAGCGGCCTTTATATGAAAACAGTATCGTTGCCTCTGATCATAACCATAGTCTCCTAACTGTACAATCTTTCCATCTTTGTATATAAAAATGCACTTAGTGTGGCTTGTACATAGCATTTTTAAAGGTTTTTGAAATAACTGATTGTTTACATATTTCTCTCCTGTTAAAAGATTAAAGTGGAGCAGTTTACATTGATCATGACCAGTCGCATGAATTGGAACAAACAAATGACTTTCAGATACAATAATATTACTACATACTTTAGCATCGCCCAGATAACGTTCATATGAAACTCTTCTCTTTTGATTAACTTGTAAATTGCCATGATTAGACGTCGAAATCGTTTTACCATCCGGTAATACGTCGAACGTAAACAGAATGGTTATCACAAGCAAGCATACAAATACAAAGCAACACGTCAAAAGAGGTTTCTCATCACCTCCATCTTTCATGTGTTTTTTCGTAGAACTTTCAGCAGAACTTTCTTTCAGCGAGAACATCTTATCTTCATTGACATGTTCTGACATATTGGATTCAACGTCAGCATCGTTATCTGTCGTGCGTACGTCATCGTCAATGCTACTTCGAAGTGACGACTGTAGGCTATATAAGTTGGGTGTCATCGAATCAGTGCTCCTTTGAGGAGACGATAACCATTTGATCTTAGATTGAGTTAATATCATATTACGTGATGTTGATCCAGTAGTCACATGCTTAGCATCTTCGCCAATCACAGCGATGGAAACTGCAACGTTTCTTTTTCCTGCTAATACATGTCTCTCGATTTTATGTGGATGTTCGTGAGTCGTTAAGACGCGCTTATCAACATTCTCCATCGCAAGTTCAGTGACGTTATGCTGCGGTGAAGAGTACCGTTTACTTATCCTTGGAAATGATGGATTGGGAGATGTGAATTGTTCTTCATTATTGGCCATATTGTGGCTCCGTAATTTTGCTAAAATTATATGACATTAAATAATACAGAGTAAGGGTTAGGTCAAGCAGTCATCGAGACAATTGCCGGACATTTAATGTCAGTAAATAAGAGATTTATTCCCGGTTCTTTAGACACTGTCTTAAAAAATATCATTTTAATTTTTTTATGTATAAAAGAGTTCAGGAAAGAAATAAACAAGAGAGATCACAAAGGTCGATTTCCACAAGGCAAAAAGTTCGCTGCGGAAGCCAAAAGAAGACATTCCATTGGTCGAAATTGACGTCACACATGGTATGAAGTCAATTCCTACCAATGGAATGTCTTCTTTTGACTTTTGCAGCGAATTTTTCGCTTCGTTGAAATTGGAATATTTACAGAGAAAAATATGGAAGAGTATGAATTGTAATCTGTATTCTCGTACCGAAGAATCTATCTCATACTCATGGACATACTCCATTACCAAAAGAGCAAACTATTCAGGGAATCAGGTTCATAGGCTCATTAAATTCTAGTATAGAAGAAAGACACAAAAGTTTTGGTTTATTTCTTATAGCCCCTAATTTTAACAATTTTATTTGGTCCCTTCTTCTTATGTAAACATGTTTCTTTTATTTCATCAGTTTCAATATCACGTGACAATAGCTTGTTTGTACACCAGAGTATAATTGCCGTTTCTTGCTATGCTCCTTGTCTCCTTGTCACATGGATAATAATAACTTCATTGTTGAGAAGTTTTTTTTGTTTCAACCATTCAACCATCAGTCAGAGTGTTTTTTTTTTACCTGTCAAAATATCAACAACAAAAAAATGTTCGGAAACAATCCCATGGACTTGCTTCCGGTGTAATAATAGAGTGCCTGCAGATACACGACGTCAGATCAGCGTTTAAACAACGACACGACGTTGTTTCGACGTTGATCAGACGTCGTGTGCCCACAATTAAAATTGACAAAACTCAACAAAAATGAATCTGTGCAGAAGTGTGTTAGGTCAATGAGCTTGCAATGGATTGCAATGGATTGGTTTCTTCGGTACGAAGAAATCAATCCATTACAAGATCATTGACTTAGTACACTCCTCGGTAGATTTTATTTTTGAGAAGGTGCCACCTTTCTGTCTAGCTTCACAGTCTGAATTTGGTTATTTTACGAAATTTTAAGATGGTTACATTTTTATTGTTGACGAAAGGTAATTTTCTATCCAGATAAGAAGAAATAAGAGATTATCTTTTAAATCATTCTTCAAACTTCAAACTTCAAACTTCAAACTTCAAACTATTTCCAATGTAAATTTCGTAAAAACATGAAAAGTATCCAAACAAAAAATGTATATAAAAGAAAGTAAAGAGAAATTACCTCTCCTTTCCTTACAAGTTTGCAAGTTCCTCTTCTTCTTCTCCTTCTTCTTTTCCTTCTTCTTCTTCTTCTTCTACATAGGTGCTCACTTTATAATATACATTATATATTCTATTATATTGCAAACTATTCCTTCCTACTTCACGCGGCTTAATTTCACCACTTTATTCTTTTATGAATAAATAATTTTGATGAACCGCGTGTTAAGAACAACGAACACTCTCACAGCACATCTGTTTACTCTCACGTCTATTGTAAATTACAAAACGTTAGGAGAAATACAAATCTGATTGGTTAATTTCTAACAAAGGTCTAATTGTATTGGTTAGTTTTAATAATTAGCTATGTATTGGAATGTTATGCTACGATAATATTCTGTTGTTTGCAGTAAACCACACACACAAAGGGAATTGATTAAAATGATGAACAATGGATACGTACCCAGTGGACAAAGAACTCGTTCAAAAGTAGAAACGCTAGGAGAATTGAACTTTTGTTCACTGGATATTTCTATCCACGCCAGTATGAAACACTACAGAATACAGTCGGTCACAGATATCTCCGTACTAGGAACGTGTATTGCCTGGACTTGCAGGCCGACTATCCCTGATTTCTTTCCCGGTTTTTGGATTTAGCCTACTCGAAAAGATTAATTTGGCAGTCACTACATACCGTGTCATGTTATGAAGGACATAACTATTCGCCAATAGAATCAATTTCTCTTTGTTCTCACAAAGCATGATAGAGGAAGTTATCGCATTGCAATAAGTTCTACTTTGAGCAGCCAACACTTCATGTATTTGTGAATAGGTATATTTCTCTTGTTTCTTGCAAAGTGTGAAATATATTTTAATAAGTAAGGAAGTATACACCGAAAGATAAACTCAAAACCCTAGAAAAATATGGGCGCTTACTCCCCTAACCCCTACTCTCCGAAATTTTGCTTATCTATCAGGTATGACTAAAAAAGAAAAAAAAATATTTCCATCTATAAAAATATGTGTTCAAAGTCAGCAGTAAAGAAGACGCTGTTTTATTCTCTTTACTGCGAACTTTGAACAAGTTCTTGCTCCTACCTAGTGAGTAAAAACTTGTTCAAAGTCCGCAATAAAGATGCTAGAATAATGTTGAAAGTGTTGTTCTAGCTTCTTTACTGCGGAATTTGAACAAGTTTTTGCCCACTAGGATGCTTAGAATACCTTTATAATATTTCAGGGTTATTTAAAGCAAAAAGGTACATATTTGCAGAAATTACGTAAACAGTGGCTTATGGTTATATCTTTTAGCGTAATAAACCAAGTTTCTTGAAATCATGGACATCCATGTTGAAATCAAGGATAAATAAAATATGATTATGAAAGAAAAGCATATCATAGATTTTAAAAATGATGCCAACAAGTTTTATCCTGGGAGGCACACGGTATCGGATCAACGTCGAAACAATTTTAAAACGACGTCGCGACGCTATTTTTGGCGTGGTTTCAACGTTGATCCTAATTTGTGTGGTTCCTTCTGGCATGGACTGTTAAAACATTTTCACGGCATGTCACGACCAAACTCGTTTACAGCGCTTCTTGTATACCCAAGAAAAAAACAAAGAGACAAGAAGCGCTGCGAACAGTTTGCGCCACGGTTTACCATGGAGGTAAGAAGATAAAATGAGCCCTGGGTATGAAGTGCTTTTTTCTACTTAAAATATCTCTTTGTTCCTTGTTGTCACGTGATTTGTGTATTTTAATTACTTCTGTCTTCATATAACAGTTAAATTATTCTATTGTTTAAAAAATAACAAAGTTAGCCATTAAGGATATGAAAAGGAACTTTAAAAATATTGTAAGAATAAATTTTACGAATATCAGACTGGTGGTTAAATAATTAAGAACGCTCTAAGGCAGCCTTTACACGGAGTTTCATTTCGCCCGAAATGAGATTTTTATCATTTCTGTCTCTGGTCATGTCTTTATTTTTAGTGTTTATATGCTGTGAGCGAAATGAAATTCATTTCGGGTACAATTTCATTTCGGTCAAAATGACCGAAATGAAATTTCATTTCGGGGGTCGATATGAAACTCCATGTAAAAGCTGCCTAAGAATAACTCTCAGTCTTAAAGTAAGTTATTAAGAGCATAAAGACAAAAAAAACTAGAGCCCTCAGGCTTTAACAATTTCCGCTCCATTTCTTGGATCTAAATTTTCACACGTCAATTTACAAAAACTTTGGAAACGAAGGACATTTTCTCTCCAGCTTTTGAACTACGAAATCTCTCTAATTTATTCAGCCGATTAGCTTAGTTTTTCTCCGATGTTTACCTCGAGATCTGATCGAAAACAGAGAAGAAATACGGGCGAGGAGAATCCATATCGGATTTTCAAAAAAGCCCGGGTAAGCTATGGTTATACTAGTTCGTAAACGTTTTTTGGGAGGTTAATAGCCAGGGTTCGAAAGTGGGTGGTAAGGGGGGGGGAGTGCTCTATAACTTTCGAACGCCTAATAGTATAATGACGAAACTTGTCAGCAGGCATCAAAGGAACAATGCTGGCGTCACAAAAAAATTTAAATGGTATATTTTGCTTAAAATGCATGTATTGTTAGAAATACGATTAAAAGTGTTCTACGTGACACGTGACATTTCCGTCCCAATAATAGTGATTGTTTTTGCGCATTCAATCTTCACGGTAACTTTTATTATTCTCAAGGTGTCACGAAAATCTAATTCTAGTTACTATGACAACAAACATGTATTACTCACTTTTACGAAAAGTGATTGTTAAATGATTGTGTTCTATTGTGTTAAGTTGAAAAAGATCAACTTAATTTATGTAATATTAGAATTTGCAAATTTATAAGAGCGAAAATGTAATTATATGAAAGGTTTTCTTCGTCGATAAAAATCTTAAAAGTTTTTTAATGTAAACAAATAAGAAACGGAAGCAAAAAGTCGGTAGCTAATACTCTCGGAAATTCATCAACCCAGAAGTCTCCAATAACGCTAGATATAATTACATGAAAGTTTTTCAAATATAAACAAACCAGCAAAATGTCGGGAGCGA
>JAULBZ010008822.1:0-10448 GCA_032360805.1 Neoturris breviconis | reverse complement strand
GTGGGAATTCTGCAAATACCGTTTTTTAGGTGGGGGTATATTTTTGAGGTGGGACCTGCTCAATTAAAATCTAGGTGAGGGATTCTACTCTAGGTGGGAGTTGATTTTTTAGGTGGGACCTGGAACCCCTCTGCACACTATGTGCTCAAAGTCTGCAGTAAAGACGCTAGAACAATGTTGAATACGTTAATCTAGCGCCTTTATCACAAAACTTTGAACAAGTTTTTGCAATGAGGTTTATAAACATATTTCTGACTTTTTAATTTATGAATAAATTACTGATCGCTGATATACATGAGTGAATTTGACATAACACGCTAATCACTGGGAAAGTTATGAAATGTAAAAAAATTGGTTTGTGTCACTGGAGTACAAAGTGCCGATCGAGAACCAGTCTCCGGTTTCCTTATGACAGCCGTCCCATAGCTGTATATTTATGATATGTTTACGAATAATTGTATTGCTACGCCTAATTTTCGAAAAGAAGTCAATACACTGCATTTTTGGTGGATAATTAATTAGCGAGGATAAATCCTAATTCAAAATGGTACCATTCTGTCATCCTCGCCAAAAGTTCTTTTTTTTGGAGCGTGGACTCACATTACTCGCTAAAATTATGTAAAGTTCCTCGCTAAACGTACTCTACAAAGACCAGATATTCAAAAATCGCATAATTTTAATAGTGTTATGAAATATATTCAATCGACAAACTTAAAAAGGTGTTTAAATTTTTTCGGGAAAATAGAATAAACACCACAATGATATGCTCGTATTATACTGTTTCTTCTTTTCTTAATCAACATCTACATCTTCATCATCTGAATTCTCTCATCTAACAGCAAAAATCTATATATGGATTTTCGTTTTCACTAAAAAATGTTTTAAAAAAGGTCGAGTTCGAATAAGAGCCCGGGCGCTTATTTAATTTTAAATTTCTAGAGGGGGAAGCTCGTTCGAGGGGGGCGCTTATTTAAATTTGTGCGAAAAGGAATTCGTGGGGGCCGCTTAATCGATTTATCGAGGATTACGGTATATACAAACCCGAATATCTCATCTCGGAAAAACAGGTTTAACCCTGGTCTGATCCAGTGTAGCTAAGGAGGGAGGGGGTCTAATCCTTAACAGAAGGTTACAGTGTACGTCGTTGTTGAGATTTAATGGCATAATACCGGCGCTTTACATATGTTTGAGCTGTATTCCCACTGCACGATAAGACTCATCGCTTATCATCGCTTTTTAATTGGTTTATTTCGTTGCTTTAGATTATCGTTTTTGTGTTCCCACTGCATTCATATGCTCATCGCGTTAATTCTATCATAATACAATGGTTCATTTTAAAATTTTGGAAACAATGATTTTTTTTGTGCATTAAAAGCGGTACTCTTTGAATAATCATATTTCAATAGATGCATAAAGCGATAAAATAGACGATAAAATACCAAATGTTTTTTTCTATTCATCGCTTTTCTCATCGATTAAAAATTTAGGCGACAACCTTTAAAACTTCATCGCTTCCAATTCCCACTAGACATTAAAGTTTCATCATATCGATAAACAAAAGCGATGAGCTTTCATGCAGACAAGGCTTAATATGACTCAATAATGACATTTCACTTCTGGGCTATTCTTTCACACTTGTTACGTCACGTCACATGTTTTTATGAACTGAAACCCCTATGTACACCAGAGGCACCTAGGAGCGCCGCGAGCCCATGCACCAGGAGCGGCCAACTCTCTACCTGCTGGTATCTAATGGCAATTTCTCTGCCATGGAATTGCCCTTTTGTAAATTGTAATTTCTTCTGTAAACGTGACTTTCTGCCATTTACAAATTTTTTGCGAACTTTAATTAGCTATTAGAAACACTTCTTAATGTTATGATAACCAAGTATTTTAGCAACTTCTACCTCTCTCTCTCTCTCTCTCTCATCTCAGTTCAATCTATCGTCCTCGCTGTTCTGGCTGTCTCGATGCCAATTATAAAATAAAACAAAAACCTTTACTATGCCACAGAAACACAGAAAAGAGGGTGCAGATCCATTCACAAGAGGGATGTCGTCCGGGCGGGGTAGATAGTTTTTTCGTCAAAAATCCCTGGGGAACGACCCCAGATACGTTGTTGGATATATGGACGGGAAGGGGGGGGACACCAACCCATGAGTGTTATGGATTTTTAGAACTACTAAAATTAAAAGTAGTAGCTACATAAAAAGTATTAATGAATTATACTTCAAAGAAAACATCAGAGATCTCTAAAGAGAGCAAATATTTGAAATGTTACTCACTCTACTGCCCACTGTGATATTTTATTTGCTATTGAGATTGATCGTCTCCAACCAGAGTGCGCTCTCTTTCTCCAACTGCATCGCCTCTCCGCAGCCACAGTTCGCCATTCCACGGCAAGCGCGGGCATATGCCACAACTATGTACACCATTATTAAAACTACTGCCATATATGGTATGTTATAGCAAGCTTGTTATGATACAAAACTGTGACCTACTCGGTGTGATAGCCAAATATCGGTTACGAATAATTTATAAGTTTTTGGCGCTAGAATATTTGGCACCCAATTATAATAGTTAAAGATGGTGTCCGCAGGTTCGAAGAAAGCAGACGGTTCTGTTGCTTCCACACAGACAGACCAAGTACTGACCAAGTACTGATTCTTCCAGAACTTCCAGATCTCACTTTAGAGAGAATCTACCTTCGTCTGTAGATCTGGCTACGTAGGTCTATTTCCACCATATAGTCACAATTTCTTGTGACTTTGCTTCGCACCCAGGCCAGGGGGCCAGGAGGGGCCATCCCGGCGACAAACGATTTTCATTTTTTTTAACGGTAGGCAGTTAAGACTATACCCCCGCTACAACTTTTCGCTATATCCATCTATACAATAGCAAACACACTGCTAGGCTTCCCCGTCCAAGATTTGGATTGTTGGGTTGGGGGCCATCGACAATCGATTTTTATATTTTTAGTTAGCTAGCTAAGGCTTTATACCCTTCTCCCCCTTAACGGCCATAGAAAAGATTAAGTTAAGAACTTTTCGCTGAATCCATCTATATCGCACCGCGACAAGCAAACACGCTGTCAGGAGCTGCCCCATTCAAGATTTCTCGTCGGCGATTCAATTGTATTTCCAAGACCAGATTTCTTAGCAAGATTCTTTGCGGTCTGCAAATTATCACGGTAACGTTCTTGAAAGACATGTTCTGGTCCGAGGAGAGATATATGGTCTGTAAATTTTCGAAATAGTGAAAACAAATATGGTAGATGCGAGCTGTTATTTTTCAATGAAAAATGAATGCAAAAAGATGCGATATGTGTTTAGAGAGATTTTAATACTTTTTTTCAAATTTCCAACGGCTCTTAGTTATACCCCCTCCCCCCTAAACGGCCTAAAGCCGTTAAAAAATATGAAAGTCGATTGTCGAAGACCCCTTATCAAGACCAGATTTTGTAGCAAGATTCTTTGCGGTCTGTAAAATTATCACGGTAACGTTCTTGTAAGACATATTCTGGTCTACAGAATTTCCTGCTGGGTTTTCTAAAAATGATAGGAAATTCCAGGCACCGCTGTTTAATTTACGAAAATAGCGGACATGACTTTCCGTATTTCACCGTTGTTTCATGCGGACTTGACCTATTTTTTGAGTGATTTTTTTACATGCCAATACAAATTGGTAATTTTCTCAAAAAACAAGTAATATTTTTAAATGGGGTAAAGAGCAAAGGAAAGGTGAACAAATTATCTTTCCAATGATATATAACATGTTGGGTGAGACTTTTTTCTGCAAGGTATATATACCTAGACAACACGTTAGAAAGAGTTATAGGATATATGAACATGAATGGAGGCCATAACAGCTCGAAATTCACATGGTGCTAAAAAAAAAAAAAGCCAAAAAAAATACCCGCAACGAAGTTTAGATAAGCCAAGCGGCTTAGCGAAGCTTAATAACGCAACTAACTATCCATGATATACCGAAACGCTACATCTACAATCGTGTGCATAAATATGTGGGAAAAAGGGAAATTCGTGCAAAAATTCAGAATTTCAACTTTGACAAAAAGCCTTAAATTTTCACTAGCAAGGTGATCAGAACGAAAGCTCGAATTTGTTCCAAGAGCCTGGGTACTAGGCTGCTAGAAACAAGAGAATTTGTCGAATTTGTAAAAAGACCTATGTAAGATCCTAAGCCCTAAGTCTTAAGTCTACTCGGATAAACCCCTGAGATAAACCTCAGGGGACTTCTCAAGGTTAATTTCCGCACTTATGTTCTACTTGTGGTTTATATTACCCTTTAAAATTCACACGTTTTCCCATTATTTACGCACACGATTGTAGAACCCATAAAGTACTGAAATAAGCCCTACTGACTTTCCTTATGTGGGACCATTAAAGATAAGTATATTAAACATAATAATTATATACAGAGTAACATGAATAAAAGCATGGTATCTATTAGCAATAATATTTTAAAAGGTGGTTCCTATATCATCTGTTAAAAATAAAGATAACTAGACAATGAAACAATACAATAAAAAATATTCCTCTGTTGAATTGTGTATTTTCATTTGAATTGGTAATAAATGTTATAAAAATCAACATACAATTTATTATTTTATTAAAAAAATCTTCCTCTGTTGAATTGTGTATTGTCATTATATTTCTAATTTGAATTAGGACTAATTAACTTTCACTTACTTTCAATACTATACATTTGATTTAGAAAATGCCATAAAAAGGGGAAAAACATTAGTCAAAATAACTTACCATTCAGAAAATAGTGTAGCAACAATCTACAATTCTGGAACCCTGATGCAAGGAGGAAGTCGTTCAGGGAATTGGGCAGCAAAGGGAGAATGCACCATTGTCATAGAGAGTTTAAAAGAGTACCAAGAATAGGCCTCTTGATATGATTCGATATGATCCCCACAACTTATGGAAGGCTTGAAGCTAGCTAGTCTCTTATATTAATACCCGATCATACTGTAGATTTCTTTGCATGATAAGGTTTGTATGCACATACATTTCAAAACTGCTAGACGGTTTGGCCTGAACTTTTCTACTTAACCAGCAAATGACCCTGTGATTCTGACCGTTGCAAAAAGGTTAGGTTTCAGACCTTATTTGGACCTATTTTGGTCCAATATGCCCTTTTGTAATGTAACAGAATTTGCAGGAAACTTTAATACGTATTTCAAATTTAATTCCACACATGTTTGTCATGCAAAATAAAGTTATTGGTTGTGGATTGCTCAAAACTTAAAAATCATCAAAAGGATTTCATTATGCTAAATCATATGTGCGAAAATCAAATGAAGACATTTCTTTGATAGAAATGGATGTCACAGATTTCCCTTAATAATACATTGATACAAATGACATTCAATTGACATAACCGAACCACGCTGCTTACAGCTTCCAGACAGAACAGAAAATTAATGCCAAATGAAGCCTGAAAAAAACTGCCAGACATCTCTGATAGAGAAGTGTTTTTTTTATATAGAATTAGGCTTTGGGAACTGAGAATTATAACTTCACAAGTGAGTGAGAATTCATATGTTATATTTCTAGATGAATTATAATTCTTCACGATGCTTGCAAAGATACAATCTTAAACTTCTTTTCCTTGCTGTTATTCTTATCATATCAATCTTCATACACTTCCGCACACTTGAGTATGCGTGTGACATTCAAGCAGAAAACGAATTCATGAAGACACCTGATGGAAAATACATACCAAAATATAATGCAAGTATTTCATTTAAAAGGTTTAGCGAATTGAGTAAAACATGTAATTATGTTGGCAACAAAATTGAATGTCCAGATGTTCGTCATCTTGGTGAGACAGTTTTTCGACAAAGTCAACTGGCTATGAATAGAATTTTGAAAATATTTGATGTTATATGTAAGAAACATAGCATTCCATATTGGTTGTCATATGGCACATTGTTAGGTGCTGTACGTCATAAGGGAAGTATTCCTTGGGATCACGATGCTGACCTATGTATGATAGATAAAGATTATGAGAAGTTTGTAAACATTGCGAGCAAAGAGTTTCCCGAAGACATTCTATTTCAAGATAAGACAACAGATCCTGAATTTGCGAAATATTTATTTGCAGAAGCAAAATTGCGTGATTTAAATAGTTGCTATGGTAATAACATAAGAAATAATTTGCACTTTCACGATGGTGTTCAAGTTGATATTTTTATCTTTAGAAGAGAAATTAGAAAGAATGAAGACTATTTGATAATGGCTAGAGGACCTGAAAAGTATCCATATAGTAATGTTTTCCCCCTACGTACAACTACTTATGATGGTTTTAAGTTAAGTTGTCCAAATAAAATTGTTCAACATCTTAATTTTATATATGGAAGGGACTTTATGGTTTACCCTCGTGAATTTCAACAGTGTCCAATGTATGGGAAAGGTTATATTCCAATCCCATGGCATTCTTGTGAATATATTAGTGATCTTCATAGAGATAAACAACTAAAATTATTAAATGCTTTCTCTATTGTGAAATCGGATTCCAAAACTACCAGTATATTCTATAGATTTATTTACAAATATATCTTGTGATGAAAGAAGAACCTCACTACAACCACCAGTACTTCAAGGGTTACATTTTACAGATTTTAAGATATTGAAGTTAACAAAAAATGTCAGAAATCAAAATCGATTGGAACACTGACAGGAACTATATACAAGAAATTAATCGAAAAAATCAATTTTTTACGTAGCTCCACTACCCCATTTATTTGTCCCCTATATTATTAGCTCTCATTTTAGAACCTTGTTAAATTATTTAACCTCCAAGGTTGACTTACAAGAATTATAGTAGTTTAATTGGAAGCATATTATTCAGTGCTTAAAATAAAATAATCACCATGGTAAAGTAATTTCTGAGAATTCCCTTCTCCACAGTGATTATTACTTTAAACACTACTATATATAAATTTAATAGAAGAGAAGTGTTTACAAAACTTGTGGTCAGATAAACATCAAATTTAGAATAACTATTAACCCAGTGGATAATACCTGTTCAAAGTATGCAGTAAAGACACTCGAACAATGTTGAAAATGTTGTTCTAGTGTATTTACTGCTAACTTTGAACAAGTTTTTGCCCACTGGGTAAATATAATTTTTATATTTGTATAATATATACAAGACATTACATTTTATTTAGAAGACAGTTTTATAATTATAGAAGTATAGAAGATTATTGAAGGAAAATTACTTTATTATTTTTATGGCATTTCCTTGCATAAGCACCCTACCATAATAAGCGCTTCCTTCCAGTAAGCACACCCATTTTGATTTATATTCTGCAATAAGTACCTCCCTTAAAAAAGCACCTACCCTAGATAAGCACCTACCTTGGAAGTAGATGTTTTATAATAAGCGCCCTCACACTCCACCCGTCATTAGTGAAGGAAAAATACTGAAGATACGATTTTAAACAGTTGTTGGAATCATGTTAAATTCTTTGCAATCAATGATGAACTTAATATTTGATTGTAAAAAAATAATTTTCTCCTCATTTTGATAAATTTGCAATAAGCGCCTTCTTAGAGAAGAGCATTGAGGAAATCCACCGGCTACTGTGCCACCATGCGTTCGTGCCCATCATCCATCACCTGAAGTAAAATTGATATTTTGCAGAACAAATAATTATTTTTATATATATGTTTTGCCATTATTTGAAAACAATAAAGAATTCACATACAAATTTGAATGTGAATTCGAATTTGGAAAAAGTACCATTTTTTTCTTCTACTTGTTTTTTAATCATAGTAACAAGACTGTGGCTATAATTGATGTTCGAAATCAAATTCATCACGGTAGCTATCCTACATCATCGTGGGGACATTTTCAAACATAGCTAGTAATAAAATATATACCTACTATACCTACTTGACTGATGACATTAGTCGCAGCAATTATTAAAGACTGTTGTTATTGATACAAACGGTCGTTTTCAATATTGACGATTACTAGGGCAGTAAATGTAGTATAGGGGAACTATTATAATGATAGAATCATTCAAAGTTTCAAATAAATTCCTTCATTCATGGCACGCCATAGGTGCCTTTTTAAATGTACTTCGTGTTGGTCTACAACACTCTTTTAGATTATTGTCAACTTTCCAAGCGGAAAAAACAGAAAGTGTCAAATAGATCAGTGGAATAGCGGTTTTTTGAGTTTTGTGATGTCATAAGGGAAGGGGTGGGGCATTTTGAAGATTTTTTAATTCAGAATTTTGATCATTCTATCATAAGGAACAAACATCTCTTATGAAGTATGAAGATAAACCAGCAACGGGAAGGTACAATTTTCAGAAAATTGCTATAATGACGTCATCGCATGGCTGCCATTTTACCTTCAAATATCTTGGGGTGTCACAAGCTGAGTGACCCAAGTATCACAACCATTCCATAAACTAACTTAACCAATCTATGAGCCTACACTAAACAACCGCTCATGCCATGCTATAGACCCATAAACCTAAGCTATAACCAAAACCAAAGCATGAACATACCGTAAATCTATTAAAACCATCCATATCACAAACTGATAAACCGAAGTCATAGTTAGGAAGAAAAAGTTATATCCAGCAAAAAAAGACTCCAGACGCTGGGCATGAACGGTAGCACGGTGGATTTCCCTAACACCCTTGGAGAAGCGCCAAATTTGATCAAATTTGGAACAAGCACCCATGTCGCTTATTAAGGTAATGCGAGGAGGTAGTTTTAAACAGGTTTAATTTGTTCTTATATTGAGCTCTGAACATGGATATTGTTAGATTAGGGACCGTCTCAAATATAAAATCTATAGTGGAGAGTACTGAGTCAATGATCTTGCAATGGATTGGTTTCTTCGTAATCCATTGCAAGTTCTTTGACCTTACACACTTCTGTACAGATTCATTTTTGTTGAATTTTGTCAATTTTAGTTAATTTAACCCTAACAAAAAAAATGTTTTTGAAGCCAAATTTTGAGATAGTCCCTTACCTCTTGTTTTTTTAATATAATATATATGTAACTACTCAAAAGCCCCCTTCACACTTATGATGTACATAAATGCTGCAAATGCAAGATCACTATCACCACATTATGAAGGAAAGACTTTGAGTATGAAGCAGATGCAATAAAACGTAATTTATTTGATATTCTTGAGTTTGTTTGTATTATGTGTATATGTATATACATATATATTGGTTTAATATGGCTAATATAGGTCTTAGTTTTGTCCATTTCTTTCTTAAGGTATATACAATATTAAGCATTTCTGCTGCATCCATTAAGTAAATGAAAGCAGTGGTAGAAATAAGAGTAATAATCACTGTGGAGAAGTGATGTTTAAGCATAATTTTAGGTTATGTAACCTCAAGCTCAAAAATTACACTTCTGTAGTGATTTTGTTTTGACCAATGGAAAGGCAAATAAGGGTGAAGATCGATATTTCATTTTTTGTCAGAGGAGTATTTCTAAAAATTAGATTCAATGGTAGTGTTTGAAAGAACAATAAATTATCACTGTGGGGGAGTGATTTTTGATCATAGCTTCAGGCTAGAAAACCTGAAGCAATGCTCAAAATGCGCAAAAATCCCAAATCTTCCTACCTTGTTTGCATAATACCCTTCTTTGCAGTGTTTTATTTTACATTAAAAAGATTTTTTTTACGTCCCTTAACAGTAGTATATACATTTTTAGTTATGAATATAATATAATAATAGAAACACATGGTTTTATTTGTGCATTTTTAGGAACGAATGGTATATATTCAAAAAAGGTTATGCTTATTTGCAATCAAAAATCAAGCCTAAAAACAACTGTTGCACACATCACCTTTGGAGAAGTGCTTTTAGCAAGTTTGGATGGGCTATTACTATCACTTTGCAGCAGTAGCATGATCCCACTTTTCTTATCAGACCATGTTCCCGAAATGCTACCATTTTGAAATTTTGTACCAACATTCAAGACGATATTTCATAAGAACTCGCCAAAAGAATTTCAATTTTGACCACTTGGGTCTGATTCATTCATAATGTCTTTCTTAATGCCAATGTTAAGCAAATTTAATTAAACGTTCGAATTAGTGTTGTAAATTCTAAACTTGCATTCAATTTGAAAGTACATATATAACATATATATGAAAAGAGATGAATAGGGAAGTAGAGAAGTAGATTTTCACGTGATTCGCATTATTAAATTCCACATATTTCAAGATTTTCAAGTGCTTTGCTTGATTTGTTTATTTATAATATACGTAAAACAGTATAATATATTTATCATTAGCTTACCAAAATAGATCGATTTGATTGGTCAATACTCAGTGCATAATGCGGATATTTCTGTTACTTGAGTGCACTTTTCGATATTTTTTGAGTGCAAAATATCAACACAAAATTCATAAGGGCGGATTCAGGCGT
>JAULBZ010008821.1:0-10449 GCA_032360805.1 Neoturris breviconis | reverse complement strand
AATTTTCTATCCAACAGCATCCAACACAGGTGCGCAAACGAATCCAACATTTTGTCCAACATCGTGTTGGATGGAATATTGAATTCGTTTTCATGGACCTTTAGAAACACTCTTTTGATAAATGTTTTTCTAAATAGGATGACACTAGAAGCATAATCATTTTTAAAAAACTAATATTAGTTTAAAAACGAATGCGCTAGTCATCCTATTTATAATTATACTAATTATAAAATATACTACTTTGGACTTACTTACCGGGATCTTCTCCTAACTAATTGCTCTTATTTACACTCAATTATGTGTCCATTTTAAGCTTCCTTTATAGCGAAATAGTTTTAGCAATGTGTTGCATACCTTTGAATAAACAACTACAGTGAATTCTAGGAAACATATAATTTTTTTTTGAAGAGCGACAACGCTCGCGTGGGTTTCTTCATGAGAACGATGGGCAGCTTGGCAGGCATGTTGTTCATGGCCAAGGCCTGATTAATACATAATAATATTACCACTATATTTGCATCGTCCACCTGCTCCATCTTATTTACATACCATGAATAAACACTTTGTCTACTTGTCTGGCAGATTATTTTGTGATTGTAAGTATTACGTGTGTCTCTTTTTCTCAGTGACAGCTTGGCCTAATGTATCCCTGTCAGTGGTATATAAGAGCCAAACTCGACTATCAGGATGTACAAAAAATATTGCCCGACATCTCTCTCTATCGCCAGGACTCCTTTGCTACACATATATAGATATTTTTTTATATGCCATAAATAAATATATATTAGAAGGAAATTTTTAGAAGCACAGGAAAGTAACTTGGTTGACTAACCTGTGTTGAGCTTCTTTCTCATATTTGATCAATAATAAAACTTCATCATCTCCTTCATCATCTGACAGAACAATCTCGTTACAACCTTCTTTAAGAAACACAAAAACCTTATATTCTTTGTTCGTAATAGGCCAGAATAATTCTGATACTATAGTTTTATTGCAGCATTTTATTCTTGTCGATGATCCGTTTGATATACCGTGTAAATACACGAGAGGATAATGCACTGTGAAAGATGCATTTGAGAAATTGAGAACAGTTATCATCTTCTTTGATGGCACATTACTGATATCATTTAACGGCAACATAAATTGTTAGTTGCTTTGAACAATACTTAAGCGAGGTGTTGAATACGTTTTTTAAACCGAATGCATTCTTTCTGTATCACTATGCAACGATTATTAGCACATGTTGTTATAAAAATAGGAAAAAATATCACCTCTTTGATCAGCCATATTTGTTTATTATTGTTTACTTTCGTTTTCATAATTGATAAATTACAGAACTGTTTTATCAAGTTGTAGTTTTTGGGACTGGAGCTCTCAGGCTAATAAAAAGGGGAAGTGGGGCCCATAAAAGTGGGATCATGGAAAAAATGGAACCCGCAAATACAAAAGTGACACCAAAAATAAAAGTGGGACCCCACTAACAAATATGAAATCAAATAATCCTTTATTAGGCAACCTCGTACCCAGTGCTTCTTGACTTTTTTTATTGGAGTTCATTGGAGGAAGGCAAGGGTTTTTTCTGACACACGGTAACAAATTCGCTTCGAAGTATCCGGCAAGGGCAGCTCAAGGGGATAACAAAGCTCTAACAGCAGAAAAAGGTATAGTTTGAGAAAAGAGAGTGACAACAGGGGAAAAACGTTCCCGCACATAAATATCGTAGCAACGTAAATGTAAACAACGTAAATGCTCTAAGAAATGTCCCGGCCGGCCAACATCGTTCCCAGGGCTTCTTTACGCTTTTTTTTAAAAAAAGTGGAAAGAAGCCCTGGGATCGAGGTTGCCGTCCGACTATTGTTATTAAACTTTGGTGATTCTTGGTGGGGCGCTTAATTAAAGAAAGATCCCTTTATACTTTATACCGATATTTTACAAATTTCCCTTGTATAAAAGGCCTTTGGTAAAAGGGTAAAGTCTGTCAATACCGGCGTTTTTTTGATAGTTAAAACCCAAGTCTTGAAGTATGCGACAAAATTTCTCATACAGTTGCTTACAGAAAAATACAAAACATTGGCAAATAAAATGTCAGATTGGATTTTAAATGAAAATTTCTATATTTCCCTGATTCTGTATAAAGCCTGTTTGTTTAGTAATCTGATAAGCGCCCCGTTTGAAGCGATAATGGAATAAAGAAGCATTTTAGAACCTACTGTAGTTAGTTTGGATAAATCATTAGTTCGCGTTATTCTTAGCATGTATAACAGCAATGTGTATGTAAGCCCAGTCGGCAAAAACTTCTTCAAATTCCGCAGTAAAGAAGCTAGAAAAAGTCTTTTGACTTTGAACAAGTTTTTGCGAATAAACGACTCGAATTTTGTTTTTTGCGTTCAGTAAAATCCTAGGGTTCCACTTTTCACCTCTATACCATGCCGATAAAAAGTACTTCGTCCAACGGAGCTTAGCTCGAGTTGATGTTTCCTGTGCTTCGTCTACGATGGGCTGTAGGACTGCATCACAGGTAATGACTACAACAAATTAAATTCTCGGTCTAATCAGAAACCAACCGTGTCTCATACATAAAATTTAAAGCTAAACCAAAAGAAGACTTTCCACTGGTAGGAAGACAGCACACGGGAATCCCACTTTTACAATTCTAATCGTGAATGAGCTGAGTTCTAACCTGATGTACTAGAGGTTAGAAGTTACGTCTTCGATTGTGAGTATTTTAAGGTTTCCCCGAATTAATTTCAATCTCTTGCAAACGTTCCCCTCTGACGAGAAAGAGGCAACACAGACTAACAAACAAGATGTTAATTTAAATTGTTTTATTTGAAAGATCTTTGTACATAGCACAAACTATTTACAAAAAAGTTAAAAATGTCCTTTTGGTATAAAAACGACATCATGTTGATTAGTTTATATCTCTTCACACTAGAAATGACGTCACGGGCGGAAGGCTCTAAGCCATAACGAATGTGATTTTCGACTTTGCTCTGTTTAATTGCCAGATGTTGAGATTTTCATATCCGAGTAAACATTGTTCGATTTGTTCGGGTGTGAAACCTTTTGTTAAGCAGCGTTGACGAGCATCTTCGACTCTGAAAAGTAAAAATAAAGAAATGGGTTATTTTCAGCAGAGAAGATCTGGTTAGTTTCCAAATCGTCAGAAAAACGAAATACGGTTGAGATGAAGAACAATAAAATATAACAACACGGTGAAGTATTTTCCTTCTTCTCGAGTCTTACAGAAATTGTTCAAGAAATTACTATTTGTTCTTTCTTGGGGACCGTCTCAAAAATAAAATCTACAGAGCGCACTGAAGAAACCAATCCATTGCAAGCTCATTGACTTAACACACTTCTGCAGATTCATATTTGTTTAATTTTGTCAATTTTAGTTGACAAAGAAGTTGGTTTTGGAGCGATATTTTGAGATGCTCCATTATCACGTCGATATCCATAGTGAGAAATACATACAGGATTAGAGTTTATACCAATGAAAAATAACAAAACTTACTTTATTTGTCTATCTTTTCCCGCCATATCACGAATAATTCCATAAATAGCATCAATGGCCTGTGGTTTCCTAAAACAAGAGAAAAATCGTTAAAATTTGTGGAGGAGCGTATAATGCAGAGTCCACCATCTTTAGCCTACGCGACTAGACCTCAATGTATCTTGGCCTATCAACAAACGTCATATTTACAGTTTCAAGAAAATACCAGAATTTTTAGGACTACATCGCATGTGCACTGACGTTCAAGCAAGTTATAAAATATATTTTGCTTCAGATTTCATGTTTAATATCACTAAAACATGTTTCATATTCGCCTTTTTATCATCATTAGCAAAAAAAGATCTATGCCGCACAAAAAGCATGCATAGATTGAAGGAGAAAAGAAAGGTTTAAAATGTAGAAAAAGAAAAGAAAAAGAGTAAGGTAAAGAATAAAATAATCATAAAATAATATTTAGCCTCAGTTTGAAAACTTCGGAATCATTAGCATCACATGTTGTGACACGGAGCTTCTAGCAAAGAAAAGTCATCATCGGCTTTGAATACGGGCAATAACCTGATTGTTTAAATTTTTGTGTATTTGCAGACCGAGACTTATAAAGGAAAATATGACATTTGTGCATAGACCGAGCTAAACAAGGGAAGGTCTATATTGTAGGCTAACCATCTTCCGATTGGTTTGTTTCTTCGTATCAAAAACGTCATTCAAAAATAAAGGGGCGATAAACACAATAAGGAGGAGAGTATCGATACAACGATCTTGTAATTTATTAGTCTCTCCAAAACGAAGAAACCAATCAATGGCATTCTCGCTGATTGAACACCCTTCTCCACAATTTAAATTCTTACTTAGCAACAGGTTCTTCATCATTGAGAGAAGCTTTGGACATTTCGATTAATCTCATAGATTCATCAACGTCTTCTTTCTCAACAACATCAGCTAAGCGCAAACGAGCCTATATAACAAGGAACAGTGTCACAAATGCCATTTACAGAACAGAGTACTGTGTTAACGATCTTGCAATGGATAAGTTTCTTCCATAGGAAAAAACCATTCAATCGCAAGCTCATTGACTTCACACCCTTCGCAACAACATCTACTAATCGTAACCGAGCATAAATAAATAAAAAGGAAATAATTAACAAAAATAATCAAAAAGGGTTCCCCATTAAGAACCTTAACCCAGGTTTCACTTATTGAGACTATACTGTAGTTTTAAACAAGTGTTGTACCCTTATGATTACACAGGTATGAATCATTTCAGATAAGACATGATTATTTCAGTGAACAAGTATGCAAATTATTATCAGGGAAGAAGAGTACACTCTTCTTTGCTGCTACTAATTTGCATTTATTCACTATAACTTCTCATAACTATTACAAGATCATCGACTCTTCCTGGCACATGTTTTACAGGGGTTTAAATAACAAATGACCATCATTGTGGTGGAGAAAATATTCTGCAAAATTTCTTCTTCATAGTGATGAGCGGCAGCTATTTTAACCCCTGGTATTATAGGAAACTCACCAATGCAGTTGATAATCGCAATACTCCGAGTAATGTCCTAGCAGATGTGAAGGTCATATCTCTACTATTTCTTGCTTCTTTTCTCATCTCGACGTAAGCACTCACAATATAGTCAGACAATTCACGTGGAACAGCAGGTTGCTTTTCTTTGCATGCAGCTATATAACGTCTATAAGAAAACGATTAAAACTATACAGGAAGCTCAGGGCGTTAGCTAGAAAGCAAAAAATTTAATCGGATGTTCTATTGACAGTGCTCTCATCATAGAAATTATGTGTATCATTATTAACATAACCGGGTAAACTATATATATATATATTTTTATATATATATTTTTTTACCCAAATTGGGAAATTCTAACCTATTCGTGATTGGGAAAACAACGTATAACATTGAATTTTGGGCTGGAGCTTTTAAGACTCATTACAATAATTTTCGTAGCTTTCATTTTGTAGATTTATAATAACCAGGATAACAGTACCTAGTTTGACAAAGCCAAACTGTATGGGGTCCACAGCTACCTATCCTTGTGTACTAAAAGAACGTTGGCTCAATACTTTTTCCCACAGGATAATATATAGAAAATGAAATATCACCTCATTAGATTCATATCTAGCGGTTCATATTGAGATGGAGGGTGTACTGAGTTTTGATGGACATATGTTATATGTTGCGCCAGTCTAAATAAAGGTCAGTATAATAGAAGGACTTCTAAAATTAATTTGTAATCAGTAAGATTCTCCATAGCTTATGTGCTACTCTCCATGGTCTGAATACTAGTCGGGCCTCTGAATTTACGTTGGCATTACCTTGTGGAGGAGCATCTGCAGATACTAATTAATTGCCGTCGTGAATTTGTGAATTCTCAATTCAGTATATCTCTTGTGTCGTAGGTTCTCCACAGTTGCAGTTTGATAAGGTTCTTAAGCTGAGATCTGTCATGAATATCTAAGAAATTCCAGATGTACCGAGGAGACTATTATTTACTCATTTGAGGTAGCATGAAGCAAGCTAACAATATATGCTTCGAGTATACAGGCCTCTAAATTCATGTTGGCATTCCCCTGTGGAAGAGGCTAATTTGCAGCCTGCTGGATGTAAATTAACCTCCAAAGATGCTCCTCCACAGGGGAATGATGTAGTTAATTCAGTGGTTTGAGAACGACTTAACAATCCAGTGCATACCTCAAGTCATTTTGTCTATCAGGTTTATCTTGAATTAACCAAAGAACATCAAATCTCGAAAGTAAAGCTGCAGGTAGTTGAATATTTTCGGAAGCAGTTTTTTTAGGATTATAACGACCATATGCTGGATTAGCAGCAGCAAGAATCGATACACGAGCATTCAACGTTGTCATAATACCAGCCTAAGTAAAGAAAGACAGTAGGATAAATGACTGAAAACAAAGGTATCATAGTAAGACTTATATAGTAAGTTATTAAAATATATTTTGCTTCAGATTTCATGTTTAATATCACTAAAACATGTTTCATATTCGCCTTTTTATCATCATTAGCAAAAAAAGATCTATGCCGCACAAAAAGCATGCATAGATTGAAGGAGAAAAGAAAGGTTTAAAATGTAGAAAAAGAAAAGAAAAAGAGTAAGGTAAAGAATAAAATAATCATAAAATAATATTTAGCCTCAGTTTGAAAACTTTGGGATCATTAGCATCACATGTTGTGACACGGAGCTTCTAGCGAAGAAAAGTCATCATTGGCTTTAAATACAGGCAATAACCAGAGCTTTCTCATTAGGTGATAAGTGCGATAATATCTTCTTATCGCAAATGCGCTTATCACCAAGTGGGAACCTAGCCTAAAAGGATTTGTTCCCTAATTTTAACAAATTTAACATACCTTAGCAATAGATATAGTTTGTTGTTCCATAACTTCATGAATTGATGTTCTATCACTATCGTCCATTTTGTCAAATTCATCAATACAACATATACCTTGGTCAGCTAACACAAGGGCACCACCCTCTAAGAATAAACAAGCGTATAATTTAGCATAAACAAGCGTAAAGCATTTTATCTCTTCTCCATATTTTTTTTTCTTCACCTACCCTACTAAATGCCTTCAATAACTTTTAAAAAAGAGTTTTATAAAGAATTTCCGCACACACTTCTTCGCAGGTTTTAATCTCTGACGTGTAAAAGTTTAAAGGCCATGCAATGGAGTGAAATATTCACTATCAAGTAACCTGAAGTTCTGTATTTTAACACATTTTTTTTACCCCGCCTCTATTTTCGCTTTAATTTTGTTTACAAAGAATTTGATTTAACACAAAAGGCGCATTCATGTATATATCTGACATGAATTATTAATTAGATTTTTAAACGGAAATATTCACCCTTGAACCTCCCGATCGTAAGCTCCACTGCATAACCAGTGAACCACTACTGCATTATATTTTATTGTTTTCGACAGAAATGAACCATTAGGTTTGCACACACTAACCTAGAGTCATTTCTCCTGTTAAGGTATCTTTAGTTACTGCAGCAGTCAAACCAACTCCAGATGATCCACGACCAGTTGTGTACTGACCTATAAAAATGAAAAGCAATATTAGTGTTCTTCTGGAAGTAAGAAAATGTACGTAAGGAGCCATCCCCAAAATTCGTTTCAAAAAGCAGATATTTTAGCAGCTTTAAGGAAGTCAAAATTATTAAATTTGAAAAAAATATATGATGAAGAGTGTTAAGTCAACGAGCTATATAAACAAATCTTTACTATATAAAATTTTAAAATTTGTTCTCATAAAAATCTTATTACACTTACTTCTCGTCGCCAGCCTGTCAATGTATGCTAGCAATTGTGATTTAGCAACACCAGGGTCACCCATCAGCAACATATTTATACTTCCTATAGAAAAGGATAAATTAAGGAAACAGATATTGTCGTATTAAGAAATAAATTTTATTAAAAAATGCACAAAATGGTTCACCTAGGATTTGAGCAGGCTTCATAAATAATGAAGGCACTAATAGGACCAGACCAATCAGTGGTATGAATTAAGGGGTTGCACTTAGCATTTCAAAAACTATTTTTTCAATATCAGCATTTTTCTTTTTATTACTCAGCTTCACAAAAATTCCGTTTGTTTTTAAACAATTAACAACTTTTGCTGCAATTTGAGTTTCAAAATTCAAACCCTAGAATAAGAGCAAATAACATCGGTGGAGGAGTGAATTTTGAGCATAAGAGCATATCAAAAAACCCTCCTCCACTGTGATTTTTTGCTCTAAATTTAAAAAATGTTTGGATTGATGAGGGGTGTCCTTTGGACTGAAATGGACCCTCAAATATATACCTCTAATTTTCATTCCATTTGGATTTCTATCAACACCACCAACAAGTAATAACAACAAAGCTTTTTTAATATCCTCGTGACCATAGATTTCAGGTGCAATTGACAAAGAAAGCTTTTCATAGAAATCAGCCTCTACAAGATAAATTTTAAATTGTACTGTGGGGGTTGATATATATGTAACTGCCAGTCATGAATGTAGAGGAGAGATTTTTCTGAATATTTTCAGCCAACTGAGAAATCTCTCCTCCACTATTATGCTATTACTTTAAAGAACAGGGAACCCCATCAATCTGAATAAATCTCATATAGACACTAATTTCTTCTTTTATCGGAATAAGGCTAATTTCATTACTGCTTTTCTACAATTTCTAATCTTAACTGATAAATATGCTCATTGCGTACATATAATTCTCGTGAACATGCACGTTGCTCCTGTCAGAGACCATGAGCGCATGTGTAACACCAGTGATGAAAGCCCGCCTAAGGGGAATATCAATTTTCCATATTTAATTTCTCAATGAAAGTCTTGACAAATGTATCGAGTTATGTCTCGCTGTCTCACTAAATGTCTTACAAAATTTCTTGATATAATTTTTGGAGGGTATTTATCTTCGCAAGCAAAAAAAAAAGAAAAAAAGAGATGCATTTTGCAGGTATTTATTTTTCACGAATGGTAAAGTTTTTCGGAATTGAAAACAGATTTTTTAAATTTCAAGTTTTGTACTCACAAGAAAACAATAACTAAAAATACACAAATCATGCTTCGCCTTCCATTTAAAATGCAAATGATCTATGTAAAGTTGTTCCTGTTGTCAAATCTAAAGATATTCGAAGCGTGTTTTTCACGGGAAATCAGAAAACAAGGAAAACCCAATTGTGTTAGATTGATTGAAAATATTTATTACACGTCTAAAAAAAGTTTAAAAAATAACACCTTGTGAGTTATTCCCCTAAGAATAAAGCAGCTACAATATCTGCTTTTTTAAACAAATTTTTGGAGATAGCTCCGAATACAAAGATAACCTAGCAAACAAATAATCAATGCAGAGCTACTTTAATCGGAGAAACTTTCGTGAATTTTAGGCAAGTTTACCTCGTAAAACGCAAAAATTTGTCATTTGCAAAAGTTCATCCACGTAAAAAATTTCAACCGCACGATATATTTTATGACGCCCACATTTAAATTCATGACATTAAGTTGGAAAAAAATTTGAAGCAAAAAAGAGATATCAGCTTAGAACCTAGCCAAGTTTTCAACATAAACTACTTAAATATTACTAAAACCTTTCGGATTGGCAAAAGTTTTTCCATGCAAAATTTTTTTCGCAAAAGTTTTCCAGTTAATATGCTCAAAAATCACTGCTCTACAAAGATTAATTATTCTAATTTTAAACACGGTTTTAAAGACTTACCCTCTGACAATGCAAGTACTTCTTCTTCAGTTAATTCATCGTTGTTTGTTTCTTCATCGTCTGACTTATTCATTTTAACAATTCTCTGTAAAAAAAGACAAATAGCAAAGCTATACAAATTCTGAATTTGTATTACCAGTAGTGATTTATATTTTCCATTTTTAATTCACTGCTTTTCTGCTGAAAAAATGAGCTACGATCACCGCCATTTCAGGGCATTGCCATGATTGGTTATGAACATAATGTATCTTGGTTGCAAATATAGAGATAAACAGAAGTCGTCTCAGAGGAAGATGAGCTATAGATGTGTTACCATATAAACAAATAATGAGTAGTGTTCTTCAGACAACCACAATGAATATTACAGTGGCTACAAAATAGACTTAAAAATTCAATCGCAAAGATGAAGAAACTTCCTAAATTCAAAGATGAAAAAGACAACGAGAGAGCAAGGTGGAAGGCTGATTCTAGCTCGTATTATGGAACATCAGAGGAACAATTTGACATAAATATTTTTTTGCTAAGGTCAGCACTTTTTGATGTCGTTATCAAAGTACAATTGGAGCAGTTCTGTTTCATATTTTTAAGTTCTGTCCTTAATTAACTGATTTTAGTGATATATCACTAGTTCTATTTTTGATTGTTTAGCTACACACCACATGTCTTTACTGTTGAG
>JAULBZ010008820.1:0-10450 GCA_032360805.1 Neoturris breviconis | reverse complement strand
TAGAGGATGTACTAAATAAGTCGATATTGTTGAAAGCTGATATAGATTCGCTGATTTTTGATGCACAGAGTGAAACAGTTGCATTGATTCGGATCAAATATCTTAAAGCATTAAAACGATTTAAAATATTGCTTGATCGGTATTTAGATACAGACATCATTGACAGTATTGGTATGGAAGACGAGTTCGATAAGTTCAACGCATTTGTTACTGACAAGTTGACATCATTGTCCTATCAAATTAGAAGAGAATCATCAACATCGATAATCAATTGGTTCACAATAAACGGCGAAGGAAAAGTCTGCATTGATAGTATCTGTTTTGAAGGTACAAGCATAGATATTGTTCATGGAACCATCATAGACAATATCAGCAAAGAATCAACATTAGTAAATGCAACGTTGCTGGAAGATGATCGTTTAGGTGGCTTGGTAAAACTAACACGAGGCACATCAATTAACGTATTACTAGCAGCAACATCATCAATGACACATGCGACATTCAATGGTCATATTAATATATACAATCAGAATAAAACAGTAGCAGTTACCATATCAGATTCAAAATTGACAATTCCATTGGAAATAGACTATATGAAAAATGATAAAGTTTCAATAGACGTCAGTGCATCAGTGTCAAATATAGTTCAAGGTGATCCAATTTATTTCAAATTTAACGGAACCTTTCAACAACCCAGTAAATTAATAAAAGATATTAATAATCAACTTTTAATTACACTTAATTCTATTAATGAAAGAATTAATGGAAGAACAGTTTTGATTGAAGGATATCATGAAAGGACTAATGCCATTGCACATAAAAAATCAATTTTCTATAACACAAATATGCAAAAATTGAATACGTTAAAAGATCGACTGAATAGGCTAATAACAAATATATCCCAGGCTGATTTAGATTATACGGTAAAAAAGAGAGCGTTTGAAGATGCTTTTATTGCGCTACAACTCGATGTAGAGCTCTTGGAACTTAACGCAAAACTATTAAATGAATGCGCACCAAAATTATGTCTTACCAGATGCGTTCCTGGTATGGTTTTAAAGGCGTGTCAATCAAATAAAACTGTACACATTGTTCAAAATAACTGTTCTTTTGTTACTGTCAACAAGACAATATTTGAATTAGTCCTTCTAAACAAAACAAAAAGCTACATTGGTACTGAGATTCGTAAAAAATGTACAACATGGTGTCCACCACTTACAGGATTCTTCAAAAAAGTATTTGGTAGGCGAAAGCGCAGAGGACTTGTTAGATCGGTGGCTGTCAAGGTGATAACTAAAGCGTTTGAAGCACTCGGTGGATCTGAAGGAAAATTAGGTGCTAAAATTGGCGGCAAACTTTTTGGACCAATTGGGGCTGTAATTGGTGGGATAATTGGGTCTGCATTTGGTTCATGTGATCGACTATGTGACTTTGAATTAATACCAAAAGAGATTGGATTCGTACTGTCTAAATACGAAATGCAACCAAAGAATATTGATGTCTTAAAATCTATCTGTGAAAACATTCCTGAGGAAATAAATGTTGGTTATAGTAATGTCGAACCTTGCCAAACGTTTAAACCGTGTGGTAATATAATAGGTGACTCGCAATGCATTGAAGATAATCAAAATTGTATTGACATTAGACGAAATCTTTCAACAACTATCACAAATCCATCTTACGCAAAGGCGTATGATAACTTTGCAAAGGCGAGTACCTATAAGCAGCTTCTGAGCAGAAAACACGATGTCTTAAATCAAAGGTTAAAAAATATCCAAGAAGCAGTGGACATCTCACAATCAGAATCAATAGTTGCAAATCAATCAAGTTACTTAGCTTTAATGGCATTGAACGAATTCAATAATGTAACCATGAAAGAAAAGAAATTGATAAACGCCTACAAAACTGATAACAATACTTTAAATGTTACATCTGCAGGTTTTAAATTTACATATGTAGCTGGCATGAGATTTCCAAGACGAATTATTCTGGAACTTGTGTGTATAAATAAAATTTCATCAGTAACTTCTATCAATACTATGTTCGATATTGATAATTATGATGGAAGTATTATTGATGCAGTGGAAATAATCATTCAGAAGACTGTTGACAAGATTGATGAACATAAGCGAAAACGTAGAGCAATTTCAAAACCAAATTCAGGAACTCAACTTGACGAAAAGTGTATTAAGGTTGAAATGGGTTCATTATATTTAATTGACATTGCAATATCTCTGGACGCTGAAATCAAAAGTTATGAGAATAGACTTTCAGCATATATGGAAAACAAAACTTATATCGATGCATTGGTATCACAAACAAAACAAGCTTATAATACATCCGATTCGGATATAGACAGTTTAATTACGGAATTATCAAATGAGGTTGATATACAAAATCAGGAAGCTCTAGATATTTTAGTATGGAACGAAACTCTTCAACAGTTTTTTACATACTTTGAACTCAAGTCAAAAGCAAAAGCAGCATTAGGTTGTTTATTTATTTACAATGACGAACTTAATAAAATACGAAGAAAATAGTATTGCAGAAACCACAAGGAAAGACATACCGCTTTGGAATAAAACAATAACAACTTTATTTGAAGAACTACCGAACTTAGTGATTTCAAAAAATCTTAGCAACATGTTACTAACTTCCCTTTCGGCGGCTAATCCTAAAGACATATTCTGTGGCGAATCTCCAGAAATAATTGAAGATTTATCTGATGAAAAGAATGTAAAAGAAAATGAAGAATTCGAGCTAAGGATAACTGTATCTACTACAATACATGAAAATGAAGTAATATGGAAACGCGGAAATCTGATTATTGAAAATCAAAGTGACTATGTTTTAAAATTAATCGCAACCAAAAAAGAATCTGGATATTATACTTGCGAAATTCGTAATAAATTTGGGATAACTTATTGCGGCAAAATATTGGTAAAACTCCATACGATTCCAAGATTTCTATCAGAGCCTAATGATGTAAATGTCTACTTAAATTCTCCGGATATCACATATATTACTTGCAATGCAACCGGAAATCCAGATCCAGAAATCAAATGGTATTTTAAAAACTTTTTGACCAATGTTAAAAAAAAGTTGCCAGAAACTGGAAATATGTTAAAAATCAATACGGACACTGTCAGTGGATCGGGTTATTATTTTTGCCAAGCTTCAAATATATTGCAATTTATTGAAAGTAGAAGAGCTATTGTAAATGTTTTAAGTAGTACCATAGCAGTTGAAAGAATTGAACTAGGTTTCAATGTTCATCAGACAAACACCACCTCCAGAAAGAAAAGATCAACTAACCCCAGTTCTGAGCATGATTTGCCTAATGCCTTGAACGAAGGCCTAAAGTCTTTAATACGTTCAACATTAGCAATAGCAATGAATGTTTCAAGTTCGTCAATAAGGAACATTATTTATCAAAAAACAACACAAACAACTGCTGTAATTACATTTGAACTACATGCTAAAAATCTAACAGATGATTTGTTAAAGTTAGACCAATCATGGGATTCGGTTGCAGATGTCGTTGTTGAACAGAGAGAAGACCTATTCTTGCGATCCATTCTATTATACTACAAAGCTAACAAAACTCAATTGACATTTTCTATCAATGGTAGTACGATTGCAGTTGATCCGGAAACCATTGGTGTGAAGGAATTACCACTTGTTTGCCCATCAGGACAAGTTGTGTTGGAAAATGGATTCGTTTGTGGTAAGTCATATTAAAAACAATATACTTAGGGACTACCTCAATATGCAGTTCCAAAAGTACATTATTCATATATTTAAAGAAACTAAATTTGACTAAATTGACATAAAAGAAATTGCACAGAAGGGTTAATGAGCTTATAATAGATAGGTTTCTTCAGTACGACCAATCCATTGCACGATCGTTGATTCAGTAATCTTTACCGCAAAGTTTATTTAGACTCCTTTCCTTGTTATAAATTCGACTATGACCTTTGCAAATATATAGAGTTTTCGATCGAACAATTTTTTTATCTCATCCTTTCTTTCATAACCGTTTGGTGGCGGATGCTAGTTTTTAATTTTTGAGGTGGCGATTTCTCGAATTAGTTAATAAATATTTGAAGAATTATTCATATTGCACGGCCATTTAACATTAATTACGTAAGTTCTAAAGGCGTTTTTGGCCAGACAAACGAAATTTGGACGTGCTATTACTATCACTTTGCGGCGTCTGAGGGGCGGCGTCCCGCATATCATAGTAGTTCATGTTCTTAAGGTGCTACCATTTTGATATTTGATACCGGCAATTGAGGCGGTATATCATATTTCGCCAAAATACTTTTGATTTCGTCTACTCGTCTACAAAATTGCGTTTTCAGTCGTTTTCAATCATTTAAAAGACGTGGCATCATCGTGGTATCATTGTAGTATTATCGTGAAATTTATTTTCGGCATTCTAGACAATATTACGAGACCACTGTCTAATTTTTATTCGATTCGTCAACTCGGGACCAAGTATCGGCGAAAGTGAGATTATTTCAAAAGGGGAGACTTGGATTCTATGAGGTTTTGATCGCATTCACCCAAATTTTATACCCAAATGTTGAGTTGTTGACAAATATTTCCTGCTCATATAGGATTTGATCATTATAAATTAAAAACAAAATGAGCTACGAGACTTTGACCATGCATTAGAATTAGAAGATGCATTAGAAATTGAAGCTTCCAACCTTATAATGTAATAATACATTGTAATTACGGGTTGTACAGCCTGATTATTACACCGTGAGTATATAACATAAAATAATTCTTTTAATAAAGGAAAGCATGTGATTAATATTGTTTTATTGTTTGTATCTATTGTTTAGTGTTTCTTTATTTTTAAAATTCAAACAGATTTTTTTAATGTTTATTCTGAGAATCAATCTTTGTAATGTTTATTAAAAGCGAGTAGGAACTAATCTTTATGTTTTTGACATTATTATGCATATAGCCTATCCATATATCATAACATACCCACGTAGCCTATATTATTATAGTCCATATACATATAGCCTATATGCATTATCCCATGTACATAAAAACTATTATATGCATGTTTATATACGTATAGCCTGGCCTATATACACATAGCTTATATACATGTAATATATATGTATATAACCTACATATATAACCTATATACATATGACCTATATAGATATGACTTATATATATGTAGCGTATATACATGTAACCTACATGCACATAATCGTTGTACATATAGCATATGGTTAAAGCATATACTTCAATACATCATCATGACAATATATAAACACTATAGCAATGTGCTGGCCGCATGTATATAAATATTATATCGTATCAATCACGTCTCCAGTCTTTTAATTATTTTTTTTATTGCTACGGTTACTGGAGCCAGTAAACCCTGGTTTACAATATATATATATCACATAGTAACTTAAATATCAACGAATCATTAACATGAATTACTTATGAATATTGAAGCAGCAATTATATTATTCATTTAAGGCTACTTAAATTATAACTTATATAATCTTACGGCTTTTTTTCAAATTAAAGATTTAACCAATCAAAAACAATATTTTCCCTGGTGCGGAGATGAAGACTGCTCTGTGCGATACATAGTACTATGATGTATAATGCATGCAAACCAATTCCGTTTGCTAGGTTTACTTTTCGCTTGGTTTGGCGGGATACTTTCAATACCATAGTTTTAAATATATTGAAAATTTGCACTTACAGAATTAATACTAGATTTCCTTTTCTAATAGGTGATTGTCCAGCTGGTACACATTTTGACGAGAAACTAAAGATATGCATTGATTGCCCTAAGGACAGTTATAACCCATTGTCAAGACAATTAAAATGTAAACAATGTCCATCAGGATTGATAACTGAAACATCAAAATCGGTATCTGCAGCTGAATGTACTAATTTAAGTAAGTGTTATATATTTTGAAATTATAGTGGTTGGCTGAAAATATTCTGAAAAATCTCTCCTCCACAGTGATGACCGGCTGTTATTTCGAGCCCTAGTGTGATCATGCTCGCTTGAAGCGAGCGAAAGCTTACAAATTAATACATGGATTTATCAAATGAATGTGTCGTTTTTTAATCACAATAAGTGTTATATATTTTCATAAGCTCTTGTAGTGAAGTATCAAACACCAGCATTGCAGTAATTATTTCAACGTAGATGGTCATTGTATTCCCACAATCATGGGAATAAGTATAATGGAAAATGTGAAATTCGCGCAAAATTTTAAAATTGCCATTAGACAAAAAGATATATTCGAATATGTTCCATGAGCCTGGGTACTAGGCTGTTTGGAACAACATAATTTGTCAGGTATGCAAAAATACCTAAGATCCAAAGTCTTATGTCTACTTGAGAAATCGTTTGAAGGGCGTATATGTGGCGTATATTGGTTGTCAAACATTGCATATTGTCTCATAAATTCTGATCAAAATTGCAGGTACACGAGGTCTACTCATCGAATAAGCATACCCATTGTAAATTATTGAATAAATCTCCATTAGGCAAAATCATTTACACGAATTTTAAATGAAGCCATTACATTGGTTGAAAGCGACGTCAGCTGTCAGCCTTTAATGGAAACATTCAATTGTACTACATATAGGAGTGCCTTTAGCTTTTAAATTAATGTTTCATGACAGCTGACAGCTAAATGTAGCTGAAAATGACTAGCAGCGAAATAATGTGAAGAAGTGACTTGCATAGCTCAACTAATCATAAGTTTACAGTTCATGTGGATATGCCGGAAGGACCCAATTACTTCCCGTTACCCACTGAGCCGATGACATATTTCAAGGTTTATCCGATAGGAACCGTATTCATCCTTGTTTGCTGTATAGTTAGTATGTATTTCCTTCACTGTGTCACACCCTGCGAATTACTAGAATCACAAGCCTCAATATATAAACTGTGTATAGTAATATATGGCAATACACAGTCCGCATCCCGTGATATGAAGACCCGTATGCGATAGTCTGTCATGTTGTGCCCCTTTTTAAATCCTTTATCCGTTTCTCTTAGTAACAACATCGACAGCGACAGATATCACAGCAACAACAGCCTTTAATGAAAAAACCACTAAATCTACACCGGCGACACCAGCGACACCATCAATGCCATCGATACCATCAACAATTGATGATGATAACGATATGTTAAAGATCATTATTTCGGTTACGGTTGTTGTTATACTTTTTATACTTATTGGTAATTGTATACTATTATTTTTCCTATTATCCTATTGCTATATTGCTACTTGTCCTCTCACCCAATTATCTTAGTTGTTTATGCCATTGCTTGAACTGATTTAACTGCATCAACATTTTTGTTGTGTGTCTTGCATCCCATTAGGAACAACATCATTAAACAGTTAAAACAACGTTGAATCATACAGCATGAAATACTTCCGGAGAACGGAAACCAATCGCAAGTCATTGATGAGGGCCCGTTCAAGATTGCATTGAAATTAATTAATATGACGAGATGTACGGTATTTTTTTTGTTTTTAGTTATTATAATCATATGCTTTCGCAAATGTAATCAAGGAAACAAGAAAGATACGTCTGATACAGCATCCCACGTAAATCCCACATTTGAAACTGCTGAAAATCAATACGAGACTGCCGATTGGCAAACGTCAAATGGTGACGATGCTAAATATGCCGCAGTGATAGTGAGTGGCAAAGGTTGTGATAGAAAAGAAAAGAATTATAGCAAGAAGATGGACCAAGATTGTTACGATAATTTGAATTCGGCACAGTAAATGAATTGTCGAAGTACTCTTCATTATGGGAATGCATTTGAATTGAAAACACATAATTACTCCTCTTAAACAGATTGACAGTTATAATCCTATCATCACCAAAATAAAAACAACAACCGATTTAAAATAATGTAGATATAGATGGTTGAGCACCTCGTGGTCAAGAAATTTCAAAAACAACGCCTATCCTACACACGAGACATCTAACTAACCATCCTAAAATTTCATTCCAAACACTACTTTTTGTGGATTTAAAAAAGGGTGTTAGTAGGTTAACGCGATTGCAGTAGATTGATTTCTTCGGTACGAAGAACCCAATCCATAGCAAGATCGTTGACTCAGTACTCTAGGACAACATTGTGGACGTTGTTCTAACGTCGTTACTTCTGCGCCTGAAAAAACGTTTGTCCCATATGTAGGTAATTTAATATTTAGTATGATGTAGGTTACAAACATATACCGTACATACACTTGATAATCGAATGACGTAATCGTTTAACTATGATATACCTTATTAGGGAAAACAAATTGGGAACACATTGGTCACTAAGCAACAATTTAGTCATCAACTTTTTCCTAAATAGATTTTGAAAAAGTTGATGATATTTATAATATATTTTTGTCCTTCTAAACTAACAATTAATCTACTGACATCACTGAAGCAGTAGAGGATGCGAATATGTCATGGAGCGTGTAGCTATCCGTTCAAATGCTAATAAGGTAGCGGATAAACGCTTATCGTTGATATTTTGTTGAAGATGTTTACTTTTCAATTATTAAGATTCGGTTGTTGGACAAAATAAATATCTCAAGAAAGAAATTTATTGTGCCGCAATAGATTTTGGTATAGGAAAAAATTGGGTAAAACCATTCGTCGGGGTTACAAAAGGCGAGGGAAATTATTAGACAGTGGAAAAAGGTTAAATAATTTTAGCTTTGGGAATTTATTGGTCACTGAGCCGAAATTTGATTACTTTTCGAGTTTTTTTCTCCGATAAGGTAAACTGGCCAAGACGATTATTATCGCAGTAAGTCTAAGTGCAGAGATACCGGAAGCATCTTTCAAGCTGTCACGGCATAAAAGGCTACCGAATACGGTCTCAGCAAAAATCTGTTCAAAGTAGACAGTAAATACTCTAGAACGACGTAGAAAACGTTGTTCTAGCGTCTTTACTATGGACTTTGAACAAGTTTTTGCCCACTTGGCATTGCATTAAAAATTGTAATTTGACGATGACGCACATTCAAATTTTTACTTTTATTTAAATTTACTCGTTTTGTACTTCACAACGACATTTAATCACCGTCACAAAGACATACTGTGACATCTAGACGTCCCTTTGACATCGATTTGATGCCGACATAATCGTGCATTTCATTCACATTCATCAGTGTTAAAATGTTTGTGCGAAGTGCAGTATCTCTATTTATTTATTTTTATTTTATTTTGATGTTACATTTTGTTATATTTTAAAGTATGTTCGGTTGTAGTTACGATAAGAATTGCACATATATCATCTCTATTCATTTTTTATTCAAACACCTCTAAAAAAAAGGAACTTATTCTGCTCCAGAATTTTATCCTTTTATCTTGTGACGGGGAGGATTTGCAGGGGTATTATTGCATGTCTCGTAAAGGCTAGTCGTAAAGATTTCTCTCCCCTCCTAATGTCCACCCAGCTTTTACGAATATTTGTATTTACGTACATGAGACCGCATGTGGCTAACTGCATGCAGAATTAGTTTGTTCACATTATTATTTTCGCATTTCTTTAGTATATATTCGGTCTGCTTTATATTGTGAGCATATTAGATAAAACACGCTAGTAATACATCGGCTTTTTTTTCAAAGTTTCTAAATTGCAACAAAAGTTCATTATAAATTTACTACATTGTCGATGCCAATATATTAAGACCGTCCATTTCTTTCAGTCGTTTTGCTAAACAAACAAGAATTCAGAAATCCATATAAAAAATTGCTTTATGGAGACGAATTGTGCAAAACATAAATGTAAACATAAAGATTAATCATTTCGCATTAGTAACTTTTGAATGACGTATACATTTTGAATGGGTTTTTTTATTATAACATTTGAATGTGCTTCATATGACGCAGTAGACGCGGTATACAGGCTAAAATTCAGTATCCGTGTTTTAATTAATTTTCGGTCGATCATCGGTAATTTGTCGATCGTCGGCGGTTAGTGATCGGTGCTCGCTGGAATTACATTAACTCGGTTTCTCATAAAAATACTTTTTTGACAATTAGTTTCGACTTATTTGTTCCCATGTATACATGCGTATTATTGTGAACAATAGATATTTTAATATAACAATAAAAACGAGGCGTTTGTTGCTCCATGCAGAACTTGCTGCAATGCAATATCCTCCTTTGTGTGACTAAAAAGCTTTAAGCAACGAAGACCTCTTTTCCATTATTTTATGAATTGGACTATTCACTTTACTGAATGCTATGGTTTATCTCTAAGTACGTACCAAGCTCGGACGTCATTGAAAAAAGCATTACATCGTTAAAGGTACAAAATCACCCTTAAATGTTTTTTCAAATTTTTTCCTTCTGTAGTCTAGATGAAAGTTCATATTGCTAGTAACATATTCTGAAGATTTGACTCCATAAGAATGAA
>JAULBZ010008819.1:0-10450 GCA_032360805.1 Neoturris breviconis | reverse complement strand
CATTGACTTAACACTCTTCATCATAGATTAGTTTTTCTCAAAATTATTGAATTTTACTTTTTTAAAGCTGCTAAGATGTCTGCTCTTGGTAACGAATTTTGGAGATGGTTCCTTACTTTAATATATATATAATATATTTTTAGCTCACCAAACAAACAAAGTTTAAATGGGCTATTGCTGTCACTTTGCGGTGGCGACATGCTAAATGATAGGGGTAGACTTAAAACAGAAATTAAAGTGGAGACTTTCTTGAACACATGTCTCTCGGAATGATACTATAAGCATTGCGAATCTGGTTGGAACATGTTTGTTTGCAATATCCAGACAAATTGCATGAAAACTTTAAAGCATCTGATTTGGAGATAGTGATTTAAATTCAGAAAACCAGTCAATACCAGTTAATTCATTAATTATTCCATGCCAGTCAATTCCTTCATTGAAAAAGTTTAGTTTATCAAAACGGGACAATGGTTCTGTATTTTCTTCTGTTCTAGTGTCGTTGTTCTGTGTCGTTGATTTATAGCATGTTGCCATTTCGATAATATAATGGTGTGATATTGACAGTGTTGTTTTAACACATGTATAGCTCTGAATAAGATTCTGATTATTAGTTAGAATCAAGTCTAGACTATTACCATCTTTGTGTGTTGGCTTGTCCACAATTTGAGTTAGGAAAAATTCATCATTGAACTCTTTTAATCTCAGAGGCAGGACTAGCTTTTGGCCATTTTGAGTGTGGAAGATTAAAGTCTCCACTCATTAAAATATCTGGGAGGGGATCATTCAGATTATAGAGCGAAGCTTTGAGTTGAGCTGATTTGAATTGTTCAGAGGTGAATCGGTGACCACCAGTAGTATCATCTGGTTGTCGATAAATCGATATCAGGATAATGTTTTCGATCTTGGAGTAGATACAAAGGATTTCAATGACTCCATTGGAATATTGGAGAAGTGTTTCCATTGTATTAGCTAAATCTTGGCGAACATAAAAACATACACCACCACTATCTCTTCCTCTTTTTGACTTTTTTATTCTTTTTTGATCTGATCTGAATAGTGAATATCCAGAAATATTGAGTTCAGCATCTTTCAGCCATGTTTCAGTAGATAAAAAGTTGATTATTTTCAAGGGATCTTATTTTGTAAGGGATCTTTGATGGTACCGTCTTTGATTTTAGACCCTGTATATTAAATAAATGAGAAATAGTTTAATAAAGTTGCAAGTTCCCCAACACATTTTATACTTGTGGAGGGGTTGGAGTTGTCTGATATACATTCCTGAGTTGAGTTGAATTGGTTGATGAATTGAGTTGAATTGATGATTGGGCGGTGGTTGGTTGTGAATGATTTGATTGGGTGAAGGGGGACGATTTTAGATACTCATTGGTTGATGTATTGAACGTAGTTGTAGGTTGTAATATTGATTGGATGTTGGTTGGTTGTAATCTGTTTGATTGGGTGCATGAAGACGACTGTATATAGGGATCTGATTGAGTGGTGTTTGTCTTGAGTTGGCATTCTGCTGTAGATGCAGTTGTGACAATGTTGCTAATTTTAAATCCATCACCTCCATTAACTTCTTTTTTAGGAGGCGGTTAATCTTTCTTAACGGAATAGTCTTCTTTGTAAATTTGGCATTTGTCTGGAATTTATGTTTGAACCACATATTATTGTTAAAGCGTATATGGTTAAATCATATCCTGTACTATATATGTATTCTAAATGTAATTTGTACAGTGTATGTAACATACCAAGCACAACTAATACTATAACAGATGTATTGCCTATTTTTTATTTGGTATATTCATAATGCTATCACAGTGCCATATCCAGAGTTTTTTTGGGGACAGCGTTTTTTAAAGTACTGAAAACTTACTATAGTATCTCTGCGAGATACGGAATTTATACGGAAATTTCGGGGGTTGTGGTACACTATGGTACACTATTCTTATGATGTTGTGTGTGCTACATGATAATTATAAACAAAATGTCGGTTATGAAATAGCACACGAAGTTCTAGGTAATCAGAATTCTTCTTCTGAAATGGAAGATAATTCTTATTCAGATACTAACGATTTTGATGGGAAGTGGTGTGACTACTCTTGTGGACCAGAATACTCTAAAGGGGAGCTTGCAAAGCTAGTGATAACAATCTATAGTAAGTAAGTAAGTAAGTAAATTTTATTCAGGGCAAAGCTATTGTGCAATAAATGCAAACGATGGCTAACCAAGCACAATCAGCCAAAATTCATGTTATTATCCCCTGTTATATCATTATATTTAAGAGTAAACCATATGCGTGTATATTACACGCATTAGTGATTTAATTGTTTATTTAAATATGCACTCATACAATCATTGTATAGCTTTAATCCAAGAAATAAACAGCAGAAAATCTTTGACCTTAGTTCTCCTTTAAGTAACTTTGTATCCAAATATAGCTCTAGCACTGCATTTGTTAGCAAATAAGTTTGAACATATGTGTATTACCTTCGTTATTTCTGTCAGGTTTATCTTTTAACCCTTGTAGAGGTTCCTATTCTTTCATTTTAATTATTAGTGTTCGAAATAAGACCAAACTATCACTGTGGATGAGTGATTTTTTGAGCATTGTTTCAGGCATCTACAAGTCCCTGCATAAATACTTGAGACAAAGTGAAATTTGTGTAAAAATTTGAAATTTCAACATGGATGCAAATCCCTCCTCCATGGTGATCATTTGCTCTTATTTCGAACACTGTCTGTGTCATGGACATAATCTCTTGTTGATTGCTCCCTATTCTCAAAGGTAGAGACATTAAATAAACACTTGCAGGATTCTAGGCTATATGAAATTTTATTTGATATTTGTGTTAAATATATATATAATATATATAATCTTTTCAGCAATAAATTCATAAATAATATAAAGCTACAGAATTTCTAAACAGTATGAGTGCAAAATTAGAAGAAAAACAAAATCGCCCAAGAAGTCCACGTCATGCTGGAGAGACACGATTCAATGGAGTGACTGGTAGAGATACCAATAGTAATGATAAAAACTCACTCAGGCGTAGAGTTTTTGTTGGGAATCTGGCAACAGATCAAAGCACCAAACTTGAAATAGAGGAAGCGTTTGGAAAATATGGTCCTTTAGAAAGTTGTTCTTTGCATAATAATTTTGGGTTTGTTCAATTTGTTAATGAAAAAGATGCTGATGCAGCAGTTTTGGAAATGCATGGTAAAACATTGTATGGAAAAAGAATTGGTAAGCCGCATACATTGCATAGACCTTACTATTATATTGTTATGCATATCTTCCAAGAAATGATTGTTTTTAAAATGTTTCCCTTCAGTTTTCAGTTATCACTATTTTTCAAAGTAGATAGAAGTTGTGATTTTCAGTGGTTGAAATAAGGGTAAATAATCACTGTGGATGTGGAGTACTTGGCATAGCTTCAGACTTTGGGGCTTGAAGCTATGCTCAAAAACCACTCCTCCACAGCTTATTTTGACCATTGACTTTCTGCTATCTGAAACTTAAGTCCAAATGTTATTTTGAGGCTTGGTCGGGCGATTATTTCAATTCATGATATATTTACTTGAATGATGTTTATCTTAAAACCTATGTTGTTATATTTTGCAGATGTTAATTTGGCTGGTTTAAGAAGAAAAGCTCAAACAAAAGATCAATTTGAAGGTGCTCCACGAAAAGAAGAGGTTGTACCAGAAAATATGATGAATACGGGGAGAAAATCACCAAAACGACGACGATCTCGATCTCCTATTCGTGGTAGTCATGGTCCAGAATATGGACGACCTTTATCTCCTATGTCACGATATGAAGAATTATATAGAAGGGATGAACCACATGCTAGGTATACATAGCTTTTGTTTTTGTCTCACTGTAAATATTACATGAATTACAATACCTTAAAAGTATAAATCTTTTGCCTACAAAATTTTGCAACCTCTGAAGTAAGTTCTAGAATATTGCAACCATTGTATATGGGGTCTCAGAAATAAAATCTTGGCAGCGGTGTTCCGCTTTTCTTATTAGATCATGTTCCTGAAGAGCGCTACCATTTTGAAATTTGGTAATAACATTTGAGGCAATATTTTGTAAGGACTCACCAGAATGTTTCGATTTAATGGATCACTAGCCTGCAAAAAGTTAGATAACAGAATATTTTTAGATTTTCCAGTAGTTTCAGACGATCTGGGTTGTGCAGACTAACCCATGTTCGTTTCACGTAGTTTACATTAGATTGCTGGGTAAAATAATGAGCCAAACAAAAGTAAAAAACAAACAAATAAATTTAAATTTGCCAAATTTGTGAAATGGATACAACATTTCGATCTCTATGCAATATATATGTTATACCTTCGTACAAATACAAGTTTTAATATGTTATAATGTTGGTGCTGATATCAAATAGTGAATTTAGCTGAATGTTTCCTTTTCTAGGTAAACGACCTCATATTAATTATTATTTGTTTTTACTGTTGTATAAACCTACAGTGGTCGAAATAAGAGTAAATAATCACAGTGGAGGAAGGATTTTTGAGCATAGCTTCAGACTTTCCACAGTGCTTATTTGCTCTTATTTTGACCACTGAAGCTATGCTTATTTCTAGTAACATTTTAGTGTGAGATGACATTATTTTCTAGACCTGTTGGTAGAGATCCTTATGATGCGCCTAGGGATTATCGTGGTGAATTTTACCCAGAACGTAGGGAAGAGTATCCCCCAAGATATGAACGTGATTACCCACCAAGAGAAGATCCTCATTGGAGACATTATGATGGATACAGACCGCCACCCGCAAGAACTTCACGACCAGCAATTGACTGTGAGATTGTTGCACTGTCCAAAGAAGAGAGGTCAGGATCTACCTTATCAGGATAAATTTTTGCACTGTTAAATTTTGTGCAAAATTGCTTAAGGGCGCAGAAATTAATCCCTGTGTGGTTTTTTGTGTTCAAAATCAGAATTGAATCAGAACAGCTAGTTTTTTATGAACAGGTTTTTATGCCGTGATGTTTATTATGCTGTTTTATTTATTTTTATTTTTTATTTTCTTAGACTTCCTCTTGCATGAAAAGAAATCCACTCAAAATAAGATAGATTTGACAGTGCACGTAAATAAATTCACGCATAATATTTTGATGTGTGTGTGGCTATTTGTTCTTATTTTGAAAACTGAATTTCTGCTTATTTTGGACTATCAGTGCTCAAAATAAGAATAAATAAATATTTTCTGTGCAGGAGAGATTTTAGAGCATCAGGCATTGTAGCTTGAATCTATGCTCAAAAATCCTTCAGCGATTAATTTGCTTTTCGAACAGTGACTATTCTTTCATAGTCGTTATGCAGAAGAAGTCGAGAGTCGTCTAAGAAGCATTGGACTTGTATGCAACATTGGATATCCACCGACAGAATTACCCGTGCTTGAGGTAATAGATAGAATTGCTCATGCGGGAACGTTATTTGCTGTTGTTGTTAGTGGGCAAAATGCAGAACACCGCTCATGTACTTTAAATATCTTACATGGAACTAGACAAGGTAAAGTTTGAGATAACAACAAGAGTTATTGTAACTGCCAGTCATCACAGTGGAGCAGAGATTTTTCAGAATATTTTCAGTCAAATAGGTTGAAAATATTTTGCAAGATCTCTCCTCCACAGTAATGACCAGCGTTTTTTTAAACCGCTGTAAACAATCTTGAATTAATTTTCCTTTTTTAGAATTAAAGAAAAGTCTTTTTCAGGAAATTACAATTGATCGATCAGAAAAAAACGTTGATAATATATTTAAGGATTCACTTTTGTTTACATTATTTGCATGTTATTTAACGACGAATGATTTTCTATCCTTTTTTATTTTTATTTTTTTGATAGAACATCGAAATATGCCGCTCAATGATTCACTGTCTTTTGTAGCAAGGAATTTTGATGCCTATTTAAAAGCATTACGTGCACCTGCTCACTGGGGAGGTCCTCCCCCTGCAAGTGCATATGCTTCTAGAGATGATCCAAGGGGATATCCTGCTGCAACAGGATATCAACCACCTGTTCAAGGAGGCGTGCCTCCTGTTCCTAGAGAAAAAGAAATGTCTACTGATGAATTGGCTGCAATGATCGAAAAATTAAAAAGGGAAAAAGAACAAAGAGAAGCAGGTATTGTTATTTTTGCACTTTACTGGCTGTTGTTTCAAGGTTTGGTCTACTTAAAGTCTTAATAGTCATACTTGTTACCCTCTTCTAAGTAGAACTACTGTAATTTTTTGTATTCCGACTGAAAGTTATTTTTGGTATCAAAGTGTCTAAAGAACCAGCGAAAAGTCTCTTATTTACTGACGGGTAAGGGTTAGGTCAAGCAGTCATCGAGACAATTGTTGGCTTTTTAATCAGTAAAGAAAGAGATTTATTCCCGGTTCTTTAGACACAGCGTTTTGGTATAGTGAATATGACCATGTAGAGTAGGTTTCTTAAAATAGGTTTCTTTTGAATCAAGAGTCCAAAATTTTCAAGTATAATAGTGTTTGATTGATTTTTTCCATGTGTTCCTTTGTAATACCCATCTCTGGAGATATAATTTTAATGTACATAGTTTGATGAACACGTATCGAGTTGGAGATAAGCAGAAATAGCAGTGAAAAAGGTAGCCAGATCAACTTTTTTAGGGGTCATTTCAAAATTTCGATATCTCAAAATTTTTGACAGGGTTGTGTCAACTGAAATGGACAAAATTCAACAAATATGAATCTGTGCAGAAGTGTGTTAGGTCAACAAACTTGCAATGGATTGGTTTAAACCAAACCATTGCAAGATTGTTGACTCAGTACTCTCTTGTGTAGATTTAATTTTTTTTCTTAGTTTCATAGCTTCAAAAACAATTATTTGATGTGTTCTTTCATGGGCGCTATTGCAGTGGTTGAAATTAAAGGGCAAATAAATCACAGTGAAGGAGGGTTCTTTGATCATAACAGCAGTGATTATTGGCTCTTGTTTTGACCATTGTGATCTTTGATAGTATAGTCGTTGAAGTTTTCCATTACAATGAAATAAGCAGAAGAAGTGTCAGAAAAGTCTACTTTAAATGGACATTATATTTCACCTATATCTTATATCTTTTTAGGTATTCCACAAGACACTCGTGATACACGCACATCAGGTTTACAACAGTATTCTGCACCACCTGCCAATGGAAATGCTCCAGTCAGTAATTATTATCAACAGCAGTATCAGACATCATCATATAGTTAAAATGCTCTTCTCCTAACTTAAAACTTTATGATTGAAGACTGTCAATCACATTGTGAATATTATTTGAACTGGTAAAAAGATTATGGGTGGAATGATTTAAGATTGAGTCATGTTCTGTCATTACTTGACTATTTTTAGTATGGCGATATACAAGAATGTTGTATTTAATTGTGTTTTATTCAATAGAAGCTATTGGTGTATGTTTCTCTCTTTTAATACCGGGTGGATATCTCAGATTTTACACAGAGGTGGATTATTGCATATCTTCTAAATATTATAATGATAATATCTGAATGTTTTTCACCCAATACTTGATGTATACCAAAACTGTAAATTAGATATGACAGTGTTTCTGATTAGTTTACGAGTCTTCTCCAGAGTTGTACCAAACTTAGCAATTGATTGAAAGCTTGTTTATGCAATGCCCTTCCTTTCTTCAAAGTTTTATTTAGACTTGAATTTAGTCACTTTACATTTTAAATAATATTCTATGAAGAAATTGGACAACAAACTGTTAAACATAAATAGATTTACAGATTTTGAATAAATTTGGCTTTATTCGAAGGCCATTGTAGTGCCCTTGCATGACTAGTTTTGATAGTATAATTTGAACTACAAATGCGACTTTGAAATGAAAGAGAGAGGGACCGTGAGATTTTGCTTTTAGGTGTTGGAATGTATTTAAGGACCGGTCTCAAAATAAAATCAACGATCTTCGTACCGAAGAAACCAATCCATTGCGAGTTTGTCACTTAACACACTTCTGTGCAAATCCATTTTTCTTGAATGCTGTCAATTTTAGTTGATTTAACCATATTGCTGAAATATAAGATTATATAGTGGTCGAAATAAGAGTAAATAATCACTATGGAGGATGTACGTTAGGCCACAAAGTCTCTTACCAAGTTTATAGTCCCTGTGCAATGGGTCTTCATTGAGTACTTTTAGTTTAAGTAGTTTGTTAGAGTTTCAATTTTTGACTATGATCAAGATACACAGTTTTTTGTTACATAAGCTAGTATTGCCACGAGTGAGCCTTAAAATAACGGTCAGACATCAGTTTTGCTTGAATAAGTTATTTTTATGTCTATGATGAAGGGTTTTATGTGAAATACATTGCTATTGATTGGTCTCTATGAAGAAAGTATGGAGTTTTGTTGATAAAGAAAGATTGAAGGTTCGGAGTTAGTAGATTATTTTAATTGTAAAGAAACAACATGGTAGCAGATATGAATATGGTTTGAAAAAGCAAGGACAAGTGAAGAAAATGAAATGATGAATACAAGTTCCAACTCTTTTAAAGAAGCTTTTTATGGTTAGTGATAAGTCTACTTTTATCTATAACGAATTACGTGCTACAGCCATGGTTAGAAACGGTTCAGACCTTGACTTTAACCAGATCAGGCTGGGTTTTTTTTACTTATGTTAACATCATCATGACGTCTCATGTTTTTCTTTTTCAGTCCTACTTATTTTTACTTTTTATCAATTCGGCGCATCATCATTTTTATGGCTTGCAAGATTTTCAAATCATGCATCGTATGCAGTTATAAATCACTCTGGTATGTTTTCTTTTCTGGCAAACATTTTTGCTGACACATCGTTTTTGAGGCCATTTTTATGGTCTTTTTTTATTTTTTAAGAATTTTTGGTAATTTTTAGATGCGTTTTTTAAATATTTTCGAGCGAGTTTTAAAATGCCACCAGGAACTGAAATAGTATATACGAAGTTGCAATTGATTGGTTTCTTCTGTACAAAATAACCAATCAGCTGCAATGCTATGGACGAGCACTCTTTCTTAGTACTCTCCTTTGCTAGCTTTATACTTGCAACCTAACACCACGATGTACTCGTGTATACCTAATAAATACGTGTATGCCGTAAATGACATTTTTGAAAGCATATTCTTTTCTTTAACACTTTACTTTTATTTTTGTGTTAGTGCAGGAATTATGGATTGCTAAACCTGTTTTCAGTAAAAGAATGTAATATTTTGGTCTGTAAAATAGACATCTTATCATGTAGCTATAACTTAATTTACCTAAAGTCTTCTTAAGCGCGTTTAGCCCCCTCCCCCCGTCGCAGTAGAAGTATAACTTGTGACGTCTCTTTCAACCAATGTAACGGCTTCATTTAGAATTCCCCTAGTGGAAATCCGCCTTAATTTTTGGTATTTAATTAAGGGACTTGATTTGGTGCTAGTTCTGATCTAGTTTCATTTCATAATTTTTCAGGAAAATTCGGTGTTTTTCCGTGTTATTGCTGCCAAGATAAATTTATCATCGTTTCTGCTTTATAATACGTTTTCTTTGAGATAATAGTGAGTAGAGAACATAGTATATTTAAGTTTCAAATGTTTTAGGTTGAAAGTGTTATCACCGTGATCAATCAACAGAAGAAATGAGATAAAATGTGTATGTCGTGATGACAATGACGTATGTCGTGATGACAACGACGTGGTTGTTACAGGTAAACATACTATACCAAAAACTCCGATTATCAGTCGATGGGTAACAGGGGTGGGGGAAGGAGAGGCAAATATCTTCTGAGAATCAAAGCAGGGAGATAAGAAAGATTCCGTGATAACTTTTGAAAGGGTAAAATGTTTTTTTGCTAAGGTCAACACTTTTTGATGACGTCACTGTATGTTTATTTTAATCCGTTTTTTTTCTTCAAAAAAGCATGTAGCTATTCTTCAAAGTGCAATTGGAGCAGTTCTGTTTCACATTTTTGAGTTCTGTCTTAGGTTTTTGAACGCTAAGGGATTGTATATTAACATTATCTTTTTTTTTTAAATATTTCGACCGAAACCATGCGAAATTTCCCGAAAATCGGGATATTCAGGACACAGTCCAATTTGAAGTTAATCGCGTTATTTATACAAAGTTATTCACAAAAAATGGATTGACACGCGATAATGTGCATTCCAACAAGTTACATTTCTTCCAAAGATTTAATAACAGACAGTAAAATTTATTACGTTTGTAATTTTGATTTAAGCAAACGAATTGATACAAAAGATGCGTAAAGAATATCAGAGATAATTCTGGTGATGATCATATTGATCGGTTTGACATGCAAGACAGAAGCATTATTTAAGGTTAGGAAACTGCTACTTTTAGAAAAGAAACTTTCGCGGGAAGAAACTTTCGCGGTATGAAAAACACCGCAAAATTTTTGGAATTAACTTTCGCGGTTAG
>JAULBZ010008818.1:0-10450 GCA_032360805.1 Neoturris breviconis | reverse complement strand
TGTAAGTACCATCTAGTCTTTTCTCTAATGTCTTGGTTAGTGTCCAAGTGGTACAACCGTATAGTAGTATACTTTCAGATATTAACAAGTTTGTGATATATTATGGTACTCTAAAACATCAGGCAGGGGGAGGAGGAGGAGGAAGGGGCAAAATGTTGTCTCTTTCCATACCAGTTGTAGTAAAAAAGCTTTGAAAATAGGTCTTATTATAGTTTTCATTCATTTCTCATCGTAAATTTTGACAGAAATCCTTACAGAAATATCGCCTCATAAGATTTCCATAATTCTGATTTCGAACGTTACGGTAGTGAGTTACGTCTACATTTAAGCTGATATTCTAATTAAAATTACTACGCTAATTGAGAGGAGGTTCTAATTACCAAATACACATCTCACCTCGCAAAAAGAATGTAATTAAAGATGAAATCAATAGTAAACACTCACCCTATATACTTTTCACCAGTACTTAATGATAGGTGCGTGTTCAATAAGAATAGTCGAAATTCAGTTCCATTTTTGAAAGGAATATCTTTTTTCTTTTGTTTGGCAATTGGTCACATATTATAGTATACATTTTGATATAAAAATGATAAAGTCTGACATCTATTTGTACATCTGCTGAGGTGTTTTTATTTAAATCTTATATATTAATAAATAAGGATTAATATTTCAACTTGTTTTTCATATATATTCTTTCGTATTTTTTAATACCGTATTTAATTCTTCCTAAACATTCGTGATAAAACGAAATTGAACAGTTTGACGGATTTATTTATCAGTTTTGAGAAATTCGTCATCACAAAAAAACTTCTCCACAATTTTGGTTAAGTTTTAATAGAAGCTTAAATGATACCCATTGGGTAAAAACATATTCAAAGTTAGCAGTAAAAACGCTCGAACAACGTCGTTCGACATCGTTCTAGCGTCTTAACTGCGGACTTTGAACAGGTTATTACTCGCTGAGTAATACCATTTAAATCGTATCTGAGGTGAAGAATATGCTAAGTATCTCTTGCAGTGTCTCAGCGTATGCATGCTTAGATTTTCTGGTGCGTTATTGAGCAAATATTAAAACGCACTTATCTACATCTTAAGCCAAGACTGAACTCTCCAGACATTAAAACCAAAAATAAAGAAGTAGATTTTCAGTTGTGTTTTATGCTCCTCCCTAATAGGATGTACAATTGTTAGCTGCTCGTGGTTGGGGGTAGAAAAAACTCCATTTCGTTAATCGTACCCAGTGGGCTCTGCTTCTTTATGTGCCACAACTATCTGGATATACTTATAAGCGCTTATTTTTAGTTTCTTCACAATAATTAAAGCTGGATTTACACTAGGCGAAAACTTTCTCTTGGAAGCCAAAAGAAAACAATTACTTTAAGCTGGATTTACACTAGACGAAACATTTCGCTTGTAAGCCAAAAGATTCCATTGGTAAAAAATGACATCATCCCAATGGGGAAAATTTGGTTCAAGGTTCGCAGGAGCTTATACTTTGTTTCATGGTTTAAAGAAAACAGAACCCATAAGAGGATGTCATATCATATAGATAGCAAAAGCACCAGAACGCGCTTTGGTCATCGAAGAAGGTAATTGAACTATACCGTGTTTATATATTACCAATAGAGACCGAAAGTATAAATAAATGATACGGAGAGGGGACGGGGAGGAAGGGGGGGGGGGAGGGGAGTGGCATATACATGGAACAGTTTGTGTGATAGAATTTTGGTGGGTGTATACACAGGGGGCTTATATTCGGAGTTTTACGGTAAGTTTTAAGTTACTTACTTTTATATGAAGATTCGATCAAATCTTTTTAAGAATTTATGTCATTTTCAATTCAATGCTCGTTTATGATATATTTTTCAAACGTAGATTTTTATTTTTTCGTTTTGTCAAGCTCGTCCCCAGCCCCTTTTGGCTCTTTTTTAATTTTGTTTCATTTTGTCCCTTCTGTGAAAGATGTGTGTGTAAAAGCTTCAGCATTTTATGAGTAACTGTTCAAAAATTACGAAGGGGGTTTGAAAATTGCAGAGCCCTAAAAATCAAAGTATTGATTTATTAATACTTTATTAATTTATCAGTTTATTAATTTATACCGTGTCGGCACATGACGTCTTTTTGATATTGTTACGATGTCGTGTGCCCACTTGGTACGGCAAAGTATGATTACAAATAAAACAAACAGAGTACTAATCTATTTAACCCTTCTTTAGTATGGTAGAGTACCCCCGGAAATTTGTTAATTCATGGAAAGGTATTAAAAAATTCAGGGGGCAAAAAGTCACAAAAGTATGATGCCGATTTTTAAAGTATGTAAGAAAATAACCTCTTGAATAATGTTATTTGTTATGTTATTTTAACATCAAAATTTAGATATTCTAAATTTTGGGTTTGAGTATGGTGTACGGAAATCTCCTCTACGATTGTAGTTTAAAGACCATAGGAATTCCGTAAACGCCTCATACTGGGATAAAGTAAACAAAATAAGCTAGTTTGCCATGTAAAATTGATGAGCTCGTTAAAGTAACTGTTTTTTCCGGCGATTTTCAGCAGCTATCCGCAATAGCACGTATATTTACAATGCGCTTGTGGTAATATCTTAAACTCTCAACCCTACTATTACTAGGGGGTTCCGGCTCCCTCCCCCACTCCCCTTCGACCGTACCATTTTATTTTATACAACTTTTAAACCGCCAAAGTTTTTGGTGCTAAGCCTATTTGACATTTCTTGAAGAACCTACGGAATCCATAGGTTAGCAAATTTTAACCCGATACTACATTTGGATCACGAGTTATGGATCGTAACTCGAATTCAAATTATGTGGGAAATTAATGGTATTAAAAAGAAAGACATTAAAAGAAAGACACTTATATCCTTGGGGAAATTTATACCGTGTCGGCACATGACGTCTTTTTGACGTTGTTACGATATCGTGTGCCCACTGGGTACGGCAAAGTATGATTACAAATAAAACAAACAAAGTGCTAATCCATTTAACCCTTCGTTAGTATGGTAGAGTACTCCAGGAAATTGTTAATTCATGGGAAGGTATTAAAAGATTCAGGGGGCAAAAAGTCACAAAAGTATGATGCAAATTTTTAAAGTATGTAAGAAAATAACCTCCTGAATAATATTATTTGTTATGTTACTTTCACATTATAATTTAGAAATTCAGGGGGTTCACACCATGCTAATGAAGGGTTAAAATGTTTGTGTTTATGGGTCCAATTATTCAATAGATGATCAGTTTATTCTTCGATTAAATTGTACTTTCACTTCAATATAAATCTTAGGTTAGTGTTAATCGGCTTTCGAACAACTGGGCCCTGATGGTGCGTAGAAATTTAATCAACGCATTTCGTGTTTTGTGTGCGCATAATTCGCTCTTTGTTGTTAAGATGAGTTGGAATACACCTTTCCCGAATTTCATTAAACTATTTCATTTGTTTATTGAAAATGCACAAAATAGCTTAGAAATGTTTTATAGGCAATAAATCTTTTAGTGAAAAAGCAGCCTCTTTAGTTTGTGGTTTTCTATGTTTGCCCTTTGTTCTTGTTTGTCCTTTGAGCTTAAAACAATTTTACGTTTATTGGGCAGTTATCTAGTGAGCACAAACTTGTTCAGAGTCCGCAGTAGAGACGCTAAGAACAACAATGAAAGCGTATTTACTGCTGACTTTGAACAAGCTTGCCTAATCAAAATATATAAATCGAAATATACAAAAAATATTAAACGAATAAACCTATTCACAGATAACTGAAAACGAAGTTGCTCAAAGTAGAACAAGTTGCAATGCAATAACTTCCTTTTTGGGCATAACACTGCACAAAAAAGAAGTTGTTGCATTGCATTAAGTTCTACTTTGAGCAGCCAGCACCTAGTTTTCATGCACTAGTCAAAAGACACATTAAACAATCGATATCATATCAACATATTCATCATTAATGTCAAGAACATATTTTCCATCGTCATCACTTCGCATTTCTTTCAAAGATCGCAAAACATCTCCATACAAAATAACGTTTTCTCTTTTAATCAGTACTAAATATTCAATTTCTCTTAAGCTCATGAAACGATAAATTCTCCTAACCGATATTTCTTTCCCATAACAAAGGAAACGATATAAATGGTTGCCAAGATTTAACAGTAGACCAATAACCGATATACTTATACCGAAAATGAACAAAAACCATATTATGACAAGAAGGTGTTGATATGATACATTTACTGGTACTTTACACAGGACAACTTTGTAACCAACGTCACACATGCCAGTAGATGGAAGAAGAATATTGCCTAGAATGAAAAGCTAATTTACTCAAAATCTTTAGTTTTTAATCCTTTGAGTACCAGAAGATTAAGGTTGTTTTTAAATATTTAACTGGTCCTATCTCGGGAACTAGAAACATCTTGATGATGACTGTGTGCTTTTTAAAGCTTATTCAGTTCGCTTTAAAACAAGATACGAAAAGGAGTCCACCCTCTACAGTCCCGCATGGGACACCAGTGTCCCATTGTCCTCATGAGTTGATATTTGAGTTTCAATACTGGTTACCATCACATAATCACAAAATGACGTCACTTTAAACCAAAGTAATCGCTTCATTTAGAATTCGCGTGAACGAATTCGCATAACGGAAACCCGCTTTTAAACGAATGATTGAGCTAACCCTATCACAGCGTGAAAGTCTACCGAATACGGTCCCGTATATCTCCTTATTCGGAATGTGTATTGCCTTATATGGCAATACACAGGACGAAAACGGAGTTATACGGAATCGTATTCGGTAGGCTTTCACGCTGTGTATAGTCCTGATAGAAATTTAGTTCAACAAAAACAAAATATAAATTTGTGTCTGATTATCTGATTGTTACTAGGCGAACAATTCCGCGCGAAATTGACACCACACGGCGAAATATTTCGCCTAGTGTAAATCTTGACTTGAGCGAGAACTGGAGTTGCTTATTTTGCCAATACTTTGAAACACAAGTTTCTTATTTGTTTTAAAAGATACAAAATTAAATTGTTCTGTATTCTGTTTCTGTAACTAAATACATGTTTTTTGTCGAAAAGAGTTAAGATTTACGAGATCTACATGTGATTTACAAGTGTTTCGAAGGCTAAAATTTCAAAAAAGATATATAGCTCTTTTTTACCATTTGCAAATTTCAGTGCTGTGTTTCTTATTTTTTTTTTACCTAAATTCAGTTCTGTTTCTTATAAAGCTATTTCTTACAAAAGCCATGGTCTTTCTTGTGACTATTTAAAAACAAAACGTGTACATTTTATTATATCCTAAAAGTCCGACGAAAAGAAAAATGTTCCAGTGATCGATATAATAGAAAATAGTCGCTGTGAAGGAGAGATTTGTCTGGATCCATTTCCATAGAGCATGCATATTTTATTTAGAAATAAAAACTAACATATTTCCTGTCATTCGTCTACACCATCTTGGATTTATTTCATTGTCGTGTGGAACATGTTGTCATCATCATTCTTCTTTTGAGAATCCGATCATATTAGAAATATAACACAATGTGTGTTGACTGAGAGCGGCCAACGAAAGGTCAAAATGGTAGGCTCACATTGGTCTCCGAGAAGACCTCTGCAATATTAATTTTCCATTTCATATTGGGTAGTATTGGGTGGTCCAGGCACCCCCATATTACCCCAATTCACCGATATAGGTACAACTGTTACTATAGCAATAAAAACACAATCAGGTACTTATATAATAACCTAATAACCTTGTATAATCTTAAAGAATATGACACAAAATGGAGAAAAACATATTATTGTATATTTGAAGCCAAACGAAGCAAGCGTTTTCTCTAAATAATGTCGCCTCCATCTCTATTGTCTCGCGGTCTAAGGTAAAAACCCCTAGCAAAGGGACCAAAAAATATAAAAAATATGTTTTTTTCCAATTTTGTGTGATACAATAGAACCTCGGTTATCTGAAATCCACTTTATCAGAATTTCTAGATTATCCGAACAAGTTTCAAATCCCCTTGGATCTGACCTACGAAACTCTTTTAAAATTTCCGAAACGATTCGATTTAAGACATCGATTAACCAAACCCGCGATTACCCGAAAAAATCCACTCGGTGTTCGGATAATCAGTGTTCTACTTTAATCCTAGTTACCCCGGAGGGCGGGCTAGTGTGTACCACAACCCTAGAAATTTCTATATAACTTTTGATCTACTTTCCAAACGGAGCCAAGACCACATTTGGCCCTCGGGACCCAATTTTTTTTAGAAAGTTGTAACATAAAAAAATAAATTATTTTGGTCTACAAAGCATTATAAGTATCAGCTTTTTACCTGTGTAATAGAAGAAAAATCACTCATAATTATCACATATAACAAAAATAATAAATGGTTCTAACTAAATTTTATGTATCGCCTTCTATATTTGGATTTTGCAGATACTGCAATAGGATACTCGCATTATGCATGAAATGAAGACATGGACATTTTTACTACATTTTCGAATATACTTGAGGCTGGGCTATGTTGTGACCAAGTTTCAAGTAAAACTAAACAGTACTAGATAGTTTCCAGGGTGTGGTTATTCGACACCTTAAAAGCCCTGGACTAAGGGTTGCGATTATAAATGTTTATTATTACCTATTTGTGCTTTCTTGTTATATTGAGGGATTTTGGGGGAATTGGGATGCATGACCACCTTTATAAAAAAATTAAAATTAAAATTCCACTATATCGAATTAAACAAAAGTCTGATTATTCGAATAGAAAGAATTCAAATGCTGGTATGCTGGTATGCTTGTACGTCGCTTAACTCGTTTGATCTGACGTCACGTGATCACTGGAGGGACATGTACATTCCAGTGGGGAAACATTTGTTCAAAGTTCGCAGTAGTAAAGACGCTGGAATAACATCTTTGACGGTGTTCTAAGGACTTTACTGCTGACTTTGAACAAGTTTTACAATATCCTTCAACCTCGTTCCCAGGGCTTCTTGCCTTTTCGAAACACAGATGAGCCGCTCATCTGTATTTCGAAAAGGCAAGAAGCCCTGGGAACGAGGTTGAATATCCTTTACCTGGATGGTTCTTCATCTGTTCGCTTGTTCGATTAACGCTATTCCACGTATGAAAATTTTCGCCATATTTTTCAAAATTTCCACTTCCATTCAAGAGATAACCAGTAAATACGTAAGCAAAGACATTCACAATTATATACAAAAGTTTTACTAATATGTTCAACCAAACCCGCAATCTTAATCGGGAAATCGGATTTATGTCATAATTAAAATAATTTAGAACAATTTTTTCGGAATTATTTTCACTTGATGATGTAATCTGATTGCTCAAGCTTATCATATCCGGATTGACAACTTTATACATTAAAAACGGTAAGTAGTGCAAAACCGATAATAACCCGATATAAAACGGTAACCATTGATATTGTTTGAAATATAACCGGGTTGCTGGTCGACAATTGTGACTACTACTTGTATCCCAGTCTTTTAAATTGCATAATTTATTCACATCATCTATACCATTGTAATTCAAATTATCGGGGATACCATAATGGTGTATTGCTTCTGGACGATTCTGTAGTTCTTTGTATATATACAAACCTGATGACCAGCAAGAAGCCTGTATATAGCTGGTACTTTCATGAGTCATATTTGACTTAGTACATTCCATATGATCTGTAACGTATTGTATACCCATGATCACACTTATTATAATAAAAAATCGCACCATGAATATTCGACTGAATCGATCACAGTAACTATCGGAATAAGTTTTGTTTCTATTTCCGAGAATATCACTTAATATCATTATGGCGCTCTATAATAGAAATATGAATATTTATCCACGTCATTACCCAGTGGTACAAGTAAGAGTAAATAATCACTGTGGAGGAGGGATTTTTGAACATAGCCTCAGATTTTGTAGCTTGGAAGTTATTTTCTAACACACTCCTCCACAGTGGTTATCTGTTATTATTTCATGTAATCTCGTTGCCGCCGATAGATGAAAAAGAATATACAAATACATAATATATGAACAAAGAGTGCGCCTTTCTATCCTGCTAGCTAAAGAATACAAGCGGAAAATAAAGAAAAAAATAGTTAAGGTGGTAGGCCACAACCGATTAAATGGCCCCAATTTGGGGCTTTTTCCCAAAAATGGAGAATAGTTTCAACATTTAAAAAACTTTTAAAAGTTTGACGTTCAGTTTTACTACAGCCATTTTTAGAAAAGACGCAAATTAGGGCATTTTTAACCGGTTGTTGCGTCGCCTTAATTGTAATATTTTGGTTAAATTATGTCCCTTACAATTTATGACTGTGACAAAAAGATTTGAAATGGATTATAATGATTGAAATTGTTCTTCTTGGCACCTTGCACAAATTTGTGAACGATTATCATATTCCATTGCAAATCATTTGTTATCAATTGCGCTATTGCCATGAATTGTAACTGACATCAGGTTTGTATGTGTAACAGAGTGGTCCAAAAGGAACTATTTATCTTGGAAATAATTAAAGACAATTGTAATTGATGTGTATGGTTGAACAATTTGCTATGAAAGCCAAAAAAAGAAGTCATTCTATTTGTATAAATTGTAGTCACATGATATGTGACGTCAGTTTCTACTAATGGAATTACTTCTTTTGGCATTTGCTCCCAACGTAGAACTCAGCTTTTTGGGGGGAAAATACCCAAATTGAGGCAATTTTACATAACGGTTTATTGTCATCATAAAGGAGCCCGAACATGATTCATTCAATACTATCCCGAAAACGGACATCGAGGAAGCATCACATGAATATCCACAAAATCGATGATGATAGTTTAACTGATAAATACATTGACATTTTGTGGATATGTTTTAGGATTTAATTGTCAAGAGTCCTTATTTTTGATATTATATCTTTTTTTTTCTAATAACCACCTGAAATTTATTAAACACTGAGTAGTCAGACGACGTGATCACAACGTCGCAACAATGTCAAAACGACGTCGTTCTGACGTAGTTCCGAAGTTGTTCTGACGCCGTGCGCCTACAGAGTAGCAACTACTAATGATCAATCCAGACAATCAATCTTGGACCGTACCCAACAATAGTTTACGCTATGTGTATAGAAATAGTTTACGCCATGTGTATAAATAAAGAGAGATGGAATTGTAATAAAGAAATTTGAATTAACTTTGCTGAATGGTAGTGATATTCTTGATTTAAAAGGCACAACATGCAAGCCTACCGATTACGGTCCCGAATTTCTCCGTATTCGGACTTTGTATTGCCATATATAGCAATACACAGTCTGAATACGGAGAAATATGGGACCGAATTTACTCTGTTGGACCATGAACGAAACATATAGAATATACTACCTGTAGAAAACTAGCTAAAAGCAGAATTTCTAAAAAAATTCTCTGCGAAAGCCAACAAAAGAATATATTACATTGGTAGATTTCTACATATATCATCAATTTCTACCAATGGGATGTCTTCTTTTGGCTATCGCAGCGAACTTTTTGGTTAACGTAGATGTAAGCTATATCTCAACAATACAGTCAACGTTAGCTCGAATACCCGTTATTTCGAAATTCCTCATTTCGAACACATCTTTTTGGTCCCCAAAGTTTGAATTTGCCCAAAAATACATTTTATAATTCGAACATTTTTTACATATCATCACATATTTCAAACGAGTAACTTGTTTCCTTCAGAGTTCGAATTAGCGGATATACATTCACAATATTTCTCATAAAGTATACTTCATCCAATATTTTGATTGATTATTTAAAATGAACGTTGTGAGAATCAGATGACGAAGGGGCATTAAAATGATAGCTATTATTATATACGTGTAGTATTGTAATATATATATACCTCTATATAACAATTTAAAAGTCATTAAAGTAGGAAAATAATGGGAGGATTATAGAGCCCTCAGATGGTTTTACTCCGACTAGGCTAATATGATAATCAGCTAGACCTCTACAAAGGAGAAAGCACTTTAATTAAATACAAAACTTATATTCTGGTTATGTAATCTCTGTTGTCATGAATTTGTTTACGGCGACAAACGATTCTAGACAAAGTAATTTACATATACCTGGATAAAATCGACGACTATTGAATTTTAAGGTATGTCTGACTGACTCGAAGACTATTAATTTTTACGGTGTCTGACTCGACGACTATCGATTTTTATGGTGTCTGACTCGACGACTATCGATTTTTATGATGTCTGACTCGACGACTATCGATTTTTACGGTGTCTGACCCGATAATTTTTAATATTTCTTAAGTATTATTATCTCTTGAAGCTCGACATGGGACTAAACATGGTGATATTAAAGGTACAAAATCACTCTCAGATTTTTTTTTCAATTTTTTCCTTCTATAGTCAAGATGAAAGTTCATATTGCTGAGAACATATTCTGAAGATT
>JAULBZ010008817.1:0-10450 GCA_032360805.1 Neoturris breviconis | reverse complement strand
CCCCCCCCCCCCCCCCCCCCCCCCCGGTCAGCATATATAGGGGTAAAACCGTGAACTAATTTTAGTTGCAATCCTTGAGCTACTTTAGCTAAAGGAAGTAACTTCCTTGTTTGTAACCCATGAAATACTTTAGTTTTGGTACTTAATATACTTTTGGTTAAAGACTCTGAATGGTTTACAGTTGTGGTTTTGAACCATTCTTACGTATGATCCTGGAACTAGTAGGAAAAATAAAATTCGTATTTTAAAATTTAGAAGATATTTCCAAGATATAGCGTACATGAACAATTTTTAAAAAACCTCGTACGATGTAAATATTTTATACGGACTTGAAAGTAGTTTTTAACCAAAAGTTTTCGTGTGCTACATAAATATCTCTATCTTATTTACAAATAGCGGAATCTTATTTGATAATATGAGTTTTAGTTAAACTACTTTTGTTTGTAAATATTCATTGAAATCCACTAGGCGAAATTTGCTGCAAAAGCCACAAGGGAACATTCCATTGGTAGAAATTGACGCCACACATCCTGTGCTGCCGATTTCTCCTGATGGAATATCTTCTTTTGACTTTCGCAGCAAATCTTTCAGCAAATCAATCTTAAGTAAGGCTTGAACTATTTTTAATTAAGTTTGGTATTCATCCTTGAACTAGTTTATTTGAAGTCCTTGAGCTCTTTTTGCTCTGTTTCTTGTGCTACGTTTGTTGAAGACCTTGGGTTACTTATAAAGATTTGAACTATAATTACTTGAGGTCCTTGAAATACTCTGCAGTATCATATAAACGGGGGATGGGGGGGACGCTTATTGATTTTTGGAAATTTTTCCTTGAAGCACTTTTAGTTGAGTAGCTAATTTGTACGATATTCAGTTGAGGATCTTGAAATATTCATAGTTGAGAGTCTTGAAGTACTTTAGTTATGAACATTAAATACTATACTTCGGTTTTCAGAACATATCGTTCAACGAAATAACAATCCCAACTGGACAGGAACAAATCTTGCCAGCAAACGGTAATTAACGGTAATGCCTCTCCCTTAGGAGCCATCTCAAAAATTCGATTCAAAAAGCAGGCATTTTTGCAGCTTTAAAAAAGTCAAAATCAAAAAATGGGAGAAAAATTAATCTGCCATAAAGAGTGTTAAGTCAACGAGCTTGTAATTGATTGGTTTCTTCAGTACGAGGAAACCAATCAATTGCAAGACCGTTGATCTAGCACTCTTCCCCTGGGAACGAATTTTGGAGATAGTCCCTTAGCTGTTTCCTACCGGTCATAACCACCGGAAATTTAAAATTTTAACACAAAAATTCTCTTTTTACCATCAAATTGCAAAACGTTTAGAAGCCACGTAGAAAGAAACAATATTTCTTTCTCATATGTTTTTATTAATAGTTATCGAGCAAGCAAGGCGAAGTGGAAACTAGTGACGTTCTATCAAAACTTCAGCATCAACAGGGTTACGACGCATATACCTGACAGTTAGTCAAGTTTTATTAAAAAGACCATCCGTTGCTGAGAGTTCATAACAACAGCTCCAACTTAGTTTCAATTTGTGTGGAAGCATTCCCGGTGGAGGGATGCCGTTCAGAAATTTCAACAGACTTTTATCTGGAGAGGGTAAAAATTGTTCTATCTACTATATTTTCCCTGAAACATGGCCGGAACCACTTTAGCGAGAATATGTAGACGGTAATGCTTCAAGTTACGTGACTTAAAAATTTTACCCAAGGGTGGATTTGAACCGGAAACTTCTGGATCATAAGCACCTCTGCTTAACCACTGAAACACTACTACCTAAATAGACCGTTACCTAAACTACATAAGCGATATTGTACCTCAGAGATATCGAATCGTTAAATCATTAAATGATGATGGAGATTCTAAGCATGCATCCCTGGTCAGAGAACTTTGTACTCCAGAGCTGATGTTGACAACGAAAAAGAAGCTGATAAAAAAGCAAGAAATAAAGGCTCAAAAAATAGTCTTCACTGTATATCTCTTTGACTTGTGACACATTGCAAGTTTCATTTTTAGGGAAGAAAAATAGCATTAATAGTGGTGCAACAAAAGCAACTCAACCATCTTGTATCAACGAATGAATTAACTAAGAAATATTAGACGTTCCCCCCCTCCCCCTCCAGCCGCCAAGTATCAGCCACTGTAAAACTCGCAAAATTCCTACAGTATTAACAGGAAACTTTTAAATTTGTTCACACGTTTCCATGACGTCACGAAGGTAGAAATTGTCTGCCAATGAAGGCTTTTTGCAAATACACATGTTCACACGCTGTCAGAATTTCATACTTGAGTATTAATATAACAGATCAGCCGTTCGGAAGATCTCTTTGGGTGGAATCCGGAAAGCTAGGTACCATATTCATGTCACATAGAAAAGAATGCAATTTTGATGTGAAACAGATTGGAAACAGATTGGAAACTTCTCAAATTACCGCATCCTGTAAAAATTTTATCAGCTATATCAAAAATTATAATGCAATACTCCCGCATCCTCAAATAGAATGCAAAATGAACAGCTTGTTATCATTGATTTATGTTGAAATAGGAACAATTGGATTTCTTTCACGATAAATATTTCGTACCTTTGATCGTCGTCAAAACTGTATAAATAATTCTTTTTATTATGATAGCGATAACGTTAATTCGCAAAATACGTCTTGCTGAATCAGATATAGTTTATAAGAAATATGAATTAGTATATCGATTATATGAGGCACGCTGCGTCAGGTACCAAGTTTCATAAAAAAATGAAATGTTTTCATTTTTGGACCAAAGTTATACAAAAAAGGTACTTTTGGGTGAAAAAAAAGAAAAATGTATATTAAATTTGAAATCAGCTCCACCAAATTGGATCAGGTATCATTTTTCATAAAAAACCGGATTTCTTTAACAGATTAGTCGTCAGTAGTTTGAGTGGAATCCGGAATGCTAAATAAAATCCTATTTGTGCTAAAAAAATTGCCGAGCACACCAAAAAAACTCCCCGCATTCTTTAAAAGTTTTATAAAAGATATAATATAATTCATGATCTTATCGACGTATACAAAACTGTATGAATAATTCTTTTTATAAGTAAAGCGATGACATAATACGCAATATACGTCTTGCTGAATCAGATATAGATAGTTTAATACGAAACTAGAAAGACATCTGAACAACAACTAGAAGCCCTCAAGCTTTCCCAATTTCCATATATAGTAATTTGAAATCATTTTTTTTGTCAGAAAACTGTGATTTGTTTCAACAAAGACATTCACCCCTCCCTTTCCCCAACAGTTTTTTCAAACATGTCAGTAATCAAGATCATTACCTGTGTAATCACCTAAATATCCGACCGTACTTCTTTCAATAAGTGTTAATTTCATTCTTACCATACCAAAATGGCTCTCTTTTTTTAATGCCTGATGACGGTAGATATTGTAAATGCACGAGAGAAGAAATGCTGGGATTGAGATTGAGTCAATGTTTGGAAACATGTGCAAAGTTTGGCATCTTTGATGCGAGGTGCAAAACAGGCACTTTCGATCTTCTGATTGCGTTTATATTTTGGTAAACTACAACTAGAGACTATGATTGAAGGTGCTACGACGTTGTAGAAAGCTCTAGGACGTCCTAAGAAGGTGCTACGACGTCGTAGAAAGCTCTAGGACGTCCTACGAAGGTGTTACGACGTCGTAGAAGGTGGAGACTTCTATGCATGCCCGAACCTGCTACTGCCCATGATCAGGACTATAGCTACTGCGCATGCTTACATCGTTGATAATGATGGCTAGCTAGATGATCGCTTTTATGAAAATTCAGTCATATGGCATGATATTTTGAAACATAGCCATCCAGAAGTACAATAGGTAAGTGCGTTTACTGTAGTTTAAACCATTTTGCAGAACTTTTGTGGGTTCTTATACCCAAGGATATTTAAAAGTTGCGTATTGGTATACCTTTTATCTGAATCATGATGGCTATTTTCTTATTTACATGCAGTGTTTATATATTTTTAATCTCTTGTCAGGATGCCTGTTCGAATTTGGCAGAGAGATAATTTGGTCAAAATGTATTTTAATCATGGTTATGATTACAAGTCGATAACTGCTCTCTTAGAAAAGCAACACCATGATAAAATCAGCATTAGGTCATTACAAAGATGCCTGAAACGTCTTCGCCTGCGTAGGAAAAATTTAAATCAACCCTCAGCAGATGTCCTGCGTGATGTGGGAAATTTTTTAATAGGAAATGGTAACAGTCGAGGTTACAGAAGTGTCAAACAGAGGTTTTCAGAAAAAGAAATACAATATAGCTTCGAAGCAATTCGTTTAGCACTTAAAGAAATTGATCCGGAAGGGACTAAACACAGACGAAAAAGAAGTCTGGCATATTGACGGAAACGACAAGATTAAGCCTTTTGGTTTCGGAATCCACGGTGGAATAGATGGTTACAGCAGAAACATATTGTGGCTGCGAGTTGCCAATACAAATAAATACCTCGGTGTGGTTGCTTCATATTTCACAACTGCTTTGCAAGACATTGGGGCATCTGCAAGAAGAGCGAGGGCAGATCGTGAAACTGAAAATGGTCTCGTTTGCGCTATCAAGTGATAAAGACCGTGCAGACAGTTTCTTTCTTTAAAGTATTATTAGTTATGTGCTAGTTAAATTGACTAGGAACATGAAAAGTTACAGGAAAAGATTCCTACACTGAAATGATCTGTTTTAATAGCACTAACATCATCACATAGTAACGACATTCATAACTTAAGGCGGATTTGCACTGGACGAATTCGTTCACTCGACTTCTAAATGATGACTGAAAGGTTACGTCACTTTCAACCAATGTAATGGCTTCATTTAGAATTCGAGCGAACGAATTCGCCTAGTGAAATATCCGCCTTTCGACAGTATGGTTCAGATCACAAAATCATGCCGAATAGGAAAGTGTCCTCCGCAAATAACTTTTAAAGTGTGCAGGTCACGTAGGACTTTAGAATAATAAATTAGAAGCTAGCTACAGTGTGGAAACAAGATACCAATAAGTGTCAGTTACTCTGCTGAAGGTTGATTTCCATTTTGCTGGAAATTTCGCACGGAAGCCAAAATAAGACATTACATTGGTAGAAATTTACATCATAAGACGCGTGGCATTTTCCACATAATGGAAATCAACTCTAAGTCACATTAATTCTCGTGATAGTAACAACAACACTTTTGCGGTGGGTGAAGGAAACTATAATATAATATATTTATAATATAACAAATTTTGCAGATCAAAACATTGTAAAATCAAAATGGCGACGGGACTGCATATTGAAAAGGTAAAAGTTGTTTAATTTTTAGATTTGAATTTGATAATCATAGTAATGACTAAGGGCGGATCTCATCTTTAGGAGAATTCGTTCGTTCGAATTCTAATTGAATCCATTACATTGGTTGAAAGCGACGTCACGTGTCTCGGCGTAAAACCGACAACATAAACTTTGTGTGTCACCTCCTTATTTTATTCTCTTTACCCCACAATACAAGTTTAATGTTTAGTTTTCTACTGCAGCTATATTCATAGAAAATAATGTCACATAAACGATTTCTACCAATGAAAGGTCTTCTTTCGTCTTTTTCCCCTTGCATTTTCAGCCCCGCAATATTGAAAAACATAAATATATCATACCACAGATGTGGTATCCCACATCTCTGATCATACGGACACGAATCCTTCGATGACTTACAATTCGACAATGAATTACGATTGGATTTGTTATGATTCGACCACTAATTACGATTCGATGAGTTATGATTCGGCAAAATGATGTGTCGATGCAAAAATTGATTCCACTTCATGAAAAGTAATGTGGTGGAACGAAAAGTGACAATTTATTGAAATACAAAGTGATTTGACGACACGAAATGCGATGCGACGACACGACAAGTGACACGACGACACGACAAGTGATGATTTTGTTAGTGATACCGCTGCATAATTTAACTACAATCGTGGATGTGAATTATATGATAAAAACTATTATTCTATTATTCCATGCTCCTTTCCCTCCAAAATACCCCCTCCTCCCAATTCAATGTTGGTCTTCATATTTGCTGTGTACATACATGAAATCAACATCAACATGGGTGGGGGGAGAGGGAAATCTTGCGATTTATGTCCACAATTGTAGTAGGCTTCGCTCACAAGCGTAATTCATTAATTTTCGTACGTCACAAGGAAACTGTAGATGTTAGATGTTACAGAGGTTGTTTTAAAAGGATAATTTAAATCTTGGTAATAAAAAAGTGTTATTAACTCACTAAGCACGTTCCTGGAGAAAGTGTCCGCTACTCGAGGTGTCCTTGGAATTATCTTTATGCGTACATTATAGTTTAAGTCGAGTTAAAAACCGTCAAAAAGATAACACTAGAACAGACCTGGACTCTAAATATACTGGATCCTATAAAAAGCCAGACCCCACATAATTTAACATTTTCAAAAAAGGAAAAAGTGCCTGCCGCCTTGCCCAAGTTAATTTTATTTAAATGAAAAAAGACTGCAGTTATACGGGTCCGCATTCAGTTGACTTTCGTGCAGTTACATGGGTCCGTATTTAAATTTCTAATAAAGGTTGCATTAGGAAACCATTACAAAATATTTTTTCTTATCACTACTCTCTGCAAATATACGTTTTTTTATATAAGGATCAGCTTTATAAGCATGACCTAGGCGGAAAATTGGTTCTCTTATCTCCAAGATCTTAGAAAATATAAAGTTTTACAAAATAAATAAATAAATAAAATAAAACGTAGATTTAATTATCGCCAAGCCTCTCCATCAAAATTTACTGATGCTTATATAAAATTTTGTAAATACGGGTTTGTAAATACGGGTGGCCGTATTTTTTTTTTGGAACATTTCTTATATGGTATCCTGTTTTTGTATGGTCCTATTTATTCGGTGTCAAGTCTGTAAAGGATTGAAATGTATTTGACTTCTTTCAATAAGGATATGGAGAGATATTCATAAAACAGATATTGCAGATAAGCATTAATACACTAATTAATTGTGTACGTAAAAAACATTATAAAATCCAAGCGCCTTTCTTATACTTATCATGAATAATTTTGTTAGCTTCTGTTCTAAGTCGTTTATCACTGAACTCTTTCTTGAATATTTAAATAAGAAAAGTTTATATTCTGACAAGAAAAGAGGAATCCTAGTGAGCACTCAACATCTAATCATCGTCGAAAGGACGTTGTTTTGACGTCAAAATGACGACTTTTCGACGTTGATTAGACGTCGAGTGTCTGCAAGAATGCGATTTAATGTTTTTTGGAGCTGATTGGTTTTTGGTAAAAAAGAAATCAAGCCTTATTTTGAAGTGTTTTTTTTTTGAAGCAGATTTATTGGTTTAAATCTATGAAATGGTGAATTACACACAAGTTAACATTGATCGCAGTTTCGAAGCTAAATCAATAAAGGGAATGTCGAATGATTCCCGATTGTCTGCGAAAGACGATTATAAATACCCAGTGAGCACACGACGTCGGAACAAAGTTGTTTTGACTTTGTTTCGACGTTGTGCGCCAACAGGGTAGTCTATATTTGGCAGTATTTGTACGTAAATGGGAATTACCTTTTATGGAGATATCATTAGAACTTTTTGAAAACAAATTTAACCGCCAAGAGTTCATCATAAGTTTATTTGTAGAGAGTTCAAGCTCTTGTATTAGTCCTTTTTATAAAACAATGAAGACGAGGCATTCGTTGCTTAAAGTAGAACTTGTTACAATGCAATAACTTCCTTTTTATGACTGCAAGTCTATTGGTTCATCTCTTAGTATACCCAGGGGCAAATACTTGTTCAAAGCACGCGAGTAAAAACGCTAGATAACGTTGGCACCTTTACTGCTGACTTTGAACAAATTTTTACCCACTGGGATTAAAGCTTTGACATTTTTCCTTTTTTCTTTTTCATTTCTTTAATCTGATGTTGATCTTTTAAGGATTCAAAGAGTATATTAAAATCTCATACAAGTTATTATGTAAATGCCAACCGAGTACGATTAAGTGGAAGGAAATACACAGTCCATGTACGGAACTAATGCAAGTCTACATTCGGTAGGCCTTCACTCTGTAAAAGAGATTGGAATTCTTGGCTAGCCAAGAGTAAATAATCAGTTTCAAGTTCAATGAACCACCAGTTGGCAAAAACTTCTTCAAATTCTGCAGGAAATACGCTAGAACAACCTTTTCAGCCTATTAAATTGGGACTTTTTTGGTCTATATATTACTGGGGGGGGGGGGGGGAGGGGGCAAAGTGCCCGCCGCCTTTTATCTCCAAACCACTTATGGTAATGGCATGAAACTTGGTACACTTGTAGAACAACTCAATACAAACACTTTGAAATAAAATGTTTGAGTGGATGACGTCACTGACACCTTCTATGACGTCATCAACAATATCAGATTTTTGGTCAGCATTCTTGCTGTAAAATGACATTGGCCTATTATCTGCGAACTACTAACGTAAGGGACATGAATTTTGGTACACTTTTAAAACAACTCAATACAAACACTGTTCTATAAAAAGTATGGGAGTTAGTGACGTCACTAGTAAATCCAGATTGATCCAGATTGATCCGGATTGATCCAGATTGATCCACGTTGAAAATAAAAAGTTAAACTTGTTGATTTGAATCCTTCTCACTCATGTTGGTACTGATGTTAGATTTTTAATAAGTAAATCTTCAAAAATAAAAAGTCTGCTATGTTTAAATTTAACTATGGGGTTATGTGTTGCCAGGGTGATATAAAGATACATTCAAAATCAAAACAAAGAAAACAATAACAAGGTGTCGAGTGTAAACAAAACTGGAGATTGTCTGATGAAATAACAATTCTGCATCAGCGATGAAAATATTCGTTCATTCTTCTTGGAAAACTTACTATAATCCTCCGAATAATCGATAAGATCAGACTTCAATCTATAAAGTCTAGTTTGGAAATGAAGAAAGTCTGCTTTTTGATCATAATCGTAAAAAATTAAACCAATTCCGCACAGTTGTTTTCTGACCCGCATGTCTATAATATAGACCTTATCGGTAAAAAAAGTAGGACAGAAAATAAGTCGGAGCAAAGTTTAGGGGGTAAAAACTTTAGTCAATAATCCAACATTTGGTCACTTTTCACCGACTAAAAATTATCAAGCTGGTCAGGGATATCCGAAGCTGTTGAAATTTCTAACTCTGTAATTCAGAGGATCGAGAACCCAGTTATATCAGATTTGTAAATCTAAGAACAATATGATCAAAATATATCTGTAGATTTACTTACTTAGTTTTTATTTGTCGATTTAATTCGTTCCGTTGTGTTTAAAATATCTAATAAATAGTGTGGTTTTATCCCTCAGATAATGAATACTGACAGCAAATTTGCACAGAAAAAACGCCTCTTAAGGAAGAAAAAAATTAGCCAAGCAAAAAAAGTCGGTAAGAAGTCGTAGTCAGCAAAAATAAAGTTGGTAAAAAGTCGTGGTCAGGAAAAAAAGTCGGCATAAACTTTAGGCGGTAAACACTCTTAGTCACTTGGGCAAAATTTAGTAATTTTACGGACTATTTTTTACCGATAAGGTATACTGCCCCTCCTCACCCAGAAATTATAGCGCTTTCCGGGTTAAACGTTACTGTAGCGTCTTTACTGCGGATTTTGAACAAGTTTTTACCCACTGGGAAGAAATCAAGAACCATTAGAACTACATTTATATTACGTTGTTTTGTTAAAAATGTTGAACTACGCAAGTATAGGTTTAATAAATAGAAGACCCAACCCTTTAGGGCCTCTTTATATGGAGACCCGATATATATCGCTCAGTCAATTTTACTCGCCTTGACGATATTATCCATCCGTCCGCTTAAATGAGTCAGAGATAACTTTGGTCAGCCGTTACGCTTGAACCATTTACAAAGGAAGATGAAGAAGTTATTTAGTGTTGCCTAGAGCGAAATATCGGGTGAAAAGAGCGATATCTCGGGTAAATTTCTACCAATGGAATGTCTTCATTTGCATTCCGCGCGGAATTTTACGCTAATGGAAAACGGCCTTTAGAACTACATTTATATTACGGTGTTTTGTTAAAAATGTTGAACTACGCAAGTATAGGTTTAATAAATAGAAGACCCAACCCTTTAGGACCTCTTTATATGGAGACCCGATGTATATCGCTCAGTCGATTTTACTCGCCTTGACGATATTATCCATCCGTCCGTTGATATGAGTCAGAGATAACTTTGGTCAGCCGTTACGCTTGAACCATTTACAAAGAAAAATGAAGAAGTTATTTAGTGTTGCCTAGCCGATATCTCCCCAGTGGGCAAAAACTTGTTCAAAGTCCGCAGTAAAGACACTAGAACAACGTTTTCACGTTCTTTATTGCGGACTTTGAACAAGTTTTTGCTCAC
>JAULBZ010008816.1:0-10450 GCA_032360805.1 Neoturris breviconis | reverse complement strand
TGGAGGAGAGATTTTTCCGAATATTTTAAGCCAAGTTGGCTGAAAATATTCTGAAAAATCTCTCCTCCACAGTGATGCCCTGAATATTATGCAGGGCGTAATTAAATGTTTATTCTTGATAATATTATCAATGCGACTAAAACCGTACTGTGACTAACCGAAAACTTTAGTTGGTAAAAAGTGACCAAATTTTACTTAAGTGACTAAATTTTCAACCGACTAACTTTAATGCCGACTAAAATTTACTCCGTTTATCTTACCGATAAAGTATAGATTCAAATATCTTCGCTTAGAAATAATTATTACGATTTCCCCCCGATTTTCTTCCAGATTTCTGAATTTAGCATAACCTATATCACAGTATATCCAGTTGTCAAATATCTGTTCAAAAGTCAGCAGTAAAGACGCTAGAACAACGTTGAAGCCAATGTTCTGGCGCCTTTACTGCGGACTTCGAAAAAGTTTTTGCTCACTGGGTACTGGGTACCTAAGACCTAAGAGATAATGTTTGTATATTATGATCTAAAAGATAATTGGAAGGGAAAGAAAGGAGCATATAAGTTGTTGTTTTGTTTGTTTATTTTTTGTTTTTATTCTCAAACATAAGTTTGAACTCATACAATCAATAACATTCTTTTGCTTTGTTTACGAAAACGAAAGCATTTTTTATGTCCATTATTTACAACTGCATGATAAGATCAATGCAGTTGTAAATAATGGACATAAAAAATGCTTTCGTTTTCGTAAACAAAGCAAAAGAATTTCAGCATCAAATTTTTTTTCGTTGCATTAAGGTTTCTTTTAAAATCATTTTTATTTTGTAAAGATCTTCATTCTCTTTCATTACGTTAGTATTGCTCATTGCTGGGTTCATACATAGATATACGAATACATAGCTATACGAATACATACGAATACATAGATATGGTTCATAGGATGATTTTAAAGCATCAATCTGTTTCAGCATTTCTGATTTGGTTAGCTCATTCATTGCAACCTTGTCTCGATCTAGGTGCTTGTCCATACCTCGAAGCCTGCTTGAGAGAATACATTTGATTGTGGTAAATCCTTTAATTTGTTTTTTTGAACCTTACTAGCTGGGCTGACAACTCCATTACCTTTGCATCCACAACTATTTTCTTTTGGTAAACGCATCCAATTTTTGCTTCAGCTATATTTAAATCTCTGCCCAACTCGATGTTACCTTCAAGTGATTTTATTAGTTCTGCATTCGAACGTTCATTTTCAGCATTTTTTTTTATATAAATTCTTGCTTTAACTGATCGTCCTGCTTCTCTTTACTTCTTAACAATTCTTTTCATCGTTGTATTTCTGCATCAGATTCACTTTGAATCTGCTTTAACTTTTCATCTTTCAATTCTTCTCTTGCTTGTACACCTTTATATTTCTCATGTACGTCCATGTATTTCTACAATATAAAGATGCAAAAGCAATAGAAAGGTTGAATGAAGAAAATTTAAAGCTGATTCAAAGTGAATCTGACGCAGAAATACAACGATGGAAAGAATTATTGAAAAGTAAAGAGAAGCATGTTCTGGCGTCTTTACTGTAGACTCTGAACAAGTTTTTGCCCACTTTGTATAATGTCCTGCAATGCGAATATGAAAGTAATAAATTCCTATCAAATCTTTCAAACCAAAAGGTTTTTCTGCTATGATTTCCAAAGGGTGACTTTAACCTCGTTCCCAGGGCTTCTTTCCTTGGAAACAGACGTGTTCTAGTAAGTGGATAAGAAAAATAGTTTATAAAATGATGAAGTACGGAAGTGCATTAGAGAAAAAATTGAAGAAACATTTGGTAGAGAAGAGTGAAGAGGTGTACCGATCTATCTCCAAGAAGTACTTGGATGAGATATTGTCTTGCCTTGCAAGAAGCCCTGGGAACGAGGTTGAGAGTGACTTGATAGAATTAAGTGTCAAAATAAGCAACTGTGAAGAAGAGTAACATTCAAGCGGTTTTAATTGGTCTAACGTCTAACAACTCATTTGAAAGTATTCTTCAAACGTCATTTGATACTCGTCACGATGTGACAATATCTCATACAAATACTTCTTGGAGATAGATCGGTACACTTCTTCGCTCTTCTCTACAAAATTTTTCTTAAATTTTCGTACTTCATCGTTTTATAAATTATTTTTGTTATCCACTTACTAGAACACGTCTGTTTCCTCCTTGGTTTCCTACAAAAGGTTAACTTCAATGTGGACATCACAGAAAATTTGACGTCATATAGTACATGATGTGACATGCGCAATAATGTATATGTGACGTTGCGGTAAGCAAAATAATGGTGACTTCCTGGTGGTCAAAAACTCGTTCAAAGTCCGCAGAAAACACTAGAGAAAACGTCGAACGACGTTGTTCTAGTGTCTTTACTACTGACTTCGAACAAGTTTTTGCTCACTGCTTTGGTTGATTCAGTAAAGTCTATTTAAGATTCGATCAATAAGTTTGCATTCCTTATATCGTTGAAAAAATAGTGTAGTCGTACCAACCTCGTTCCCAGGCTTCTTTCCTTTTTGAAACACGGATTTAAACGTCAAGAGAAAAGAAGCCGTGGAAACGAGGTTGTAGTCGAACTTCTCAATAGTGGACATCCTTCAATCTCTCTACAACGGACTGACATAAGAGCGGATACTTTTCGGAATTTTTAAGTTCTAATGAACTGAACATCGTAAATAGAACTGAAATATGTGTGCGGAGGTCGTCACCACAAAAGTAAGAAAATTTTCCAAGTAACTAAAATTACGGGTAAGAAGCCCTGGGAACAAGAGTAAGTAAGAAGAGTAAGGAGTTAGAACAAAGAAAAGGGGATGCAAAGGATGTATTTTTGAGCCCGATAAAGATTCAATGATGGTAAAATCATTTATGAAATCAACGTGATTTATCAAGACTAAGTTCACACTTATCGGATAGAAATCATTTCGGAATGAATTACATACCGGATAGGCCTTGCGTTCACACTATTCCTCATTTATCCGATATACTCAGCGGAATGATTTCGTTTCGCTTGTTGTGGTGAAATGGAATCATTCTGTTATAATTTCCAATTAGGTGTTCACACTTGAAACGGAATGAGATCGTTCCGATATAGTTTCTATCCGACAAGTGTGAACATAGTCTTAGAGAGAGAGCCTATTTAGTTGGGTTTTTTTTATGAAACCGCGGGATAGAACCAAAATTTATAATTTTATCATATTTACGAATGAGTGTGACTTTAGGAGGAAGATCAAAAACCCCTTTGGAAATAAAAAAACGAGGCTTTAATACAAATAAGCCGCCCCTTTAAACACGAGTCCTTTCTTCGTCAGAAGAGCTCAAAATCCACCATTAAGGGCTGGTATCAATCTCAAACGAAGATGAAGCATACTCATTTTGAAAAACGGCGTTAGGGTTGAATATTCACACATTATAATATTATACTTGATATAAGATCGGCTAAAATATTACCGTTAAGTAAATGTCAATAATTTTAGACAACCTCATTTCTAGTACTTGTTGCGATCTTAACTTATCAAATTCAACAAAAACGAAACTGCACAGAAGGGTGCTATGTAAACAAGATTGCAATGGATTGCGAAGAAACCAATCACATTGCATGATAATCGACTTAAGACTCTCCTCCGTAACTAATTAATTTCAAAATCTCTGAATCTGTTGGGAAGAACATTGCAGGCGCAATTGCAGTAAGCCAAAACTTGTTTAAAGTCATTAGTAAAGACGTCTTTACTGAGGACTTTGAGCAAGATTAGACTCACTGGGGGTGCTCAAAATAACAACATGGATCTGCTCCACCACAGTGATGATTTATTCTCATTTTGAGCATTATAGGGGGAAAAAAAGATATCAATGAATTGTAAAGGTGGTAAATTCTATTCTTCTTAGCAGTTCATAGTCGAAACAAGAGAAAATAATCACTGTGGAAGAGGGATTTTTGAGCATAGTTTCAGAGACTTCGAAGCTATTCTCCAAAAGCACTCCTTCACAGTGATTACTGCTATTCATTTTCATTGATATACTTCCAAAATGAAATCATATATTCGAGCAATATTGGTTGTTCTCTAATTGCTGGTATTCGGTTGAAACTCGCTGTGTGCTTGATTACCGTTAGGCGGAAAATTCCGCGCGAAAGCCAAAAGAAGACATTCCATTGATGGAAATGTCAATTTCTACCAATGGAATGTATTCTTTTGGCTTTCGCGCGGAATTTTTTCCGCCTAATGAAAATCAAACTGTTTTGTTTACGTTTCAGACATCAGCATCCGTCAGTTTTATTATTCGTTTTCTTTGTCACGTCGCACCACATCATATCTGTTTCTTTTGTGACGTTATGCGAATACTCCAAAGTGTCGTCATAGCATGTTCACATAAAGCTGTTTCACAAAAAGCATCATCACATGATAAAAAAATCTGTGTGTTAGGTCAACGAACTTGCAATGGATTGGTAAAAATTCTTCTCTGTACATTTTATTTTTTGAGACAATCCCGTTAAAGTCGCGTTATATAATCTCATGACGTCCAGTACATTCTAGTCAGAGCTCGTAAAAATCTCGTCTTTCGTATGTCACGACTTTGCTGTAATATTTCTGGACTACTTCGACAATTTAATTCCGGTTGTCCTATTACTTTTACCTACAAAATAGAAAAAAAACATTTGGGGTATTTGTGACGGACTTTTCCTCGCAGATACGAGAAGTTAAATATCTGTCTTATCGAAATCCAGAAGGCAAGTGAGATTTAAGCAACGTTAAAGAATACGCTGATTTGACACGACGTCAAAACAACGTTTTTTCGAAGTTTGTGTCAAAACGACGTATTTTTAACGTTACTTAGACCTCACTTACCTTCTGGTTTCCGATAAGGAAGATATTTAACTTCTCGTATCTGCGAGGAAAAGTCCGTCACAAATATCCCAAATGTTTTCACACACACAAAAAAGCAGAAATTCAAACAAATTTATCCCTCGTTCTAACTTAACTGCAGACTGGGAACAACTTAAAAGTGACTAAAAATATTGTACAGGGAACAAATGAATAGGATTTGTATTTAGGAATTTGATTATTTACAATATTTTTTCTAAAATTCGAATGGCCTTCCACACCCTTAATACCCCCCCTCCCCTCCCCTCCCCCCCCCCCACTATTGCGTACCCTAAAGTTAACGTATATTTCCCAAGCATCAGCCATTTCAATATATTAAGACCTCCCAAACTACAAAATTATACCGTCACACCAACCTACCCCTTCTTATTATATACCTCCTACAAGTAAAGGTCGGAGAGTAATCAATGTGAAATATACTTGGATGAGCCTAGAGGTATCTTGACGTGAATTTAATGTAAATATACCTGGAAATGCGTCCATGCAAGGAACTTAATATATAGTGTGGGGTGTTCGGGTGTGTATTTTTATAGCAAACGTGCATACAACACGCCCTTATATACAATAACATTACAACACAATACTAAAGTTTCAATAAACTCACTGCTAATTTTCTTTTCTCAATTTCACCTCGTTTATCGTGAGCATCTGGATGATCAAGTTAAGTTAAATTCTTTGTGGCAATTACTACAAAACCCCATGCAGCTAATATGAATTCTATGTAGAGGTCGGTATAAGAGAAAATAATCACTATGGCGGAGTTGTGTTTGATCATAGAATTGGGATTCAAAGCGATGTTTAAATATCCCTCCTTCACAGTGCATATTTGCTCTTATTTTAATCACTGTGCATGTCGCCACCCAGTTTTCAACATTGTTCTAGCGTATTTACTGCTGACTTTGAACAAGTCACGTTGAAAAGGATACAAATAAGATATTCTAGTATGTTTACATCCCATATACAATCATAAAATGAATCCATGCCGTCATCACTAAAAATAAACAGTACCTCAAATCATGCTAATAAAAATAACAACAAATTAAGCTAATAAAAAAATGTGTGTGAGTCAGGCTAAATTGTTATTGATCAGGCTAAGATCTGTCAGTAATAAATTACCCAGTGAGAAAAGGTTGAAGACCAGAGTGCGCTCTCTGTTGAAAACATTGTTCTAGCGTCTTTACTGCAGACTTTGAACAGGTTTTTTCCTCCTGGGTAGGCGAATGAACACCACGCCACGTTAACAGATATAAGTAATAGATAGAGTCTGAATATAACTGCGGCGGAGTGTTTCTGGATACTCAAAAAATACTCTTCCTCAGATCATGCAAGACTGTTATATCCAGGCTTGTAATTATACCAGGCGAACAAGCAAAAACTGTCGAGCTGTGATCTTTGAGCATAGTTTTAAGTAAATCAGGTTAAAAATCATACTATCCAGGTTAAATTACCTTGATTTTTCTTGTATTGCTTTGAATGCTGTGGAATATTCAATTGGTTCAAGAAATTGACTAAAAACAATAACCTGAAATCATAAAGATAAAAATATCAAATAATACATATAACCAATCCAGTTGGTAAAACCTTGTTCAAAGTCAGCAGTATACGAGAACAACGTCAAACGACTAGGTTGATCAAGCATCTTAACTGCAGACTTTGAGCAAGTCTTTGTCCACTGGAAAAATTGTATTCACAATTATAAAGGTGGGTATTAAGTCAACAATTGTAACATACACGACTCGAAATAAGTGTATACATATAAGTATATATGAAAAAGATTATTGAGACGATGTACTTGCACTTGGTTGGTACATTCATACCAAATGAACCAATTGATTGCGTGTACGATGACATAACACCCTTCTTCACAGATACTATATTAATTTATTTCAACTCTTGTCAGTAGTTTGAAATAAAAGCATATAATCAGGCTTTTTCTCAAATAACACTTCTCCACAGTGATTATTTGCTCTTATATCAAACACTACATTACTCTTCTCCACAGTGATTATTTGCTCTTATATCAAACACTACATTACTCTTTCCGCAGTATATATTAAATAGCTAACGATATATATGAAATCGGAGTGTATAGACCTATTCACAAATAACGAAAACGAGGCGTTGGATGTTTTCATTATTTGTGAATAGATTTATTGTCAAGGATAACTGCGAGTGATTGGCTACTTCATAAGAAAGAAACCAATCAATTGCAAGATCTTTGAGAGATCATTTCAAAAATATAAGATTAAAAGAAAGTACTAAGCCAATGAACTTGTAATGGATTGCAAGCTCTCTCTTCTATGTGATTTTATTTTAGTTGAATTTGATCGAGTTTAGTTTTTTTTCTCAGCGAGCAAAAACCTGTTCAAAGTCCGCAGTAAAGACGCTGGAACAACGTCGAGTAACTCTACCAAAAACAAAAGTTGTTTTTAGTACGATATTTTGAGATAATGGGTCAACAACAGCGAGAAGAAAAATGCTAGGAACAGTCAAAGAGCTTTTATTTGATTGGTTTCTTCATATGAATAGTCCAATCAATTATAAGATCGTTAACTATTTTTGAAAATATTAATTTGGAGATGTCACTAAGAGCCAGAATATAACTGCTGTCCATCGCCTGTGGAGGAGCGTTTTTTTGAGAATATTTTTCAGCTTTGAAACTGAAAACTATACTAAAAAACATTTCTTCACGAGTGATGTCCAGCGGTTTCCATTCCCAGTAGGCAAAAACTTGTTCAAAGTCCGCAGTAAAGACTCTATAACAACGTTTTTGATGTTCTTCTAACGTCTTTACTGCTGACTTTGAACAAGTTTTTGCTCATTGGGTTATAGAAACAAACCTGAGTATGTGCTTTTTGTTTTTGACAACATAAGATCATATTTCGATAAATCTAAACGAATGCAGAACTAGTGGTCAAAAATTAAAATATTCGCTGTAGAGGAGCGATTTTAAAGAATAACACCGTGTTTTATTGATTGAGACTGGATGGTTTTAAAAAAATTACAACTTTTTTTTAAGTTTAGAGGTTCAAACTGTGCTTAATATTTCGTTTTTACGAAATTCCAGTCGGCAAAAACGTGTTCAATTTCAGAAAAATAACGTTAGAACTTCTGTGAACATTGTTCTAACGTAATTTTGCTGACTTTGAACAGGTTTTTACCGATTCGAAATACATAGATTAGATCATGCAATTTTAACACGATTCTTATAAAAAATGAAGCGTTTAAATTATTATTTGGCGGCAATTGAAATCAATTTTGTCCCCGGGGCCTCTTCTCTGTTTCTATATATAATCTTGAGTAAAAAGAGGAGACTATAGGTTGGGTTTACTCTAAAACAGATCCTGTAGAATAAGAGATAATAATATAACCTACCTTTTCATCCCAAACGCTATATGGTACAGGTCTACTGAAGAAAGATGTAGTAATCGAGCCAACTTCCAGATAACATTTCATAGCCTGTTGATAATTCCCTTCAACTAACAAACAAAAGAAAAGAGATTTTACCACAAATGGATAAAATAACACGAGGTTCATAAAAATAATAATATCACTGATATTTCTAAGTGGGTTTTTTCAAAACAAATTGTGTGGTAATCAGTTAATGCAACTTTTTGTACCCCCTGAACCGTTTATTAAGACATCAACGTTTCAAAACTTCACTATTAAATCCAAGCTAAATATTTTCTACCAGAGACAACTAGAAATAGACACCACACCCGTGGTCAACCTTACCTAAATAAACATCACCGATTGTTCTTAGCCATGAAATATTTCTTGAATTTTTCTGTAGGCAATATGCACAAAGCGGTTTTAATATAGATAGGACTTCAACTGTGTTTGTGACAATTGGCCTAAACAAACAATAAACAGTAGAAAATAATTGGATTATGCTTAGGCAGCCTTTACATGGATCCATAATTGAGTTTACCCTAAATGATCTTGCATTTGATTGGTTTCTTCGTACGAAGAAATCAATCAAATGCAGGATCATTCAGAGTGAAACTCATTTTGACTTCTTTAAAACAAAGAAACCAATCAAGTGCTAGTTTTGTCAGTGGTTGAAATAAGAGCAAATAATCACTGCGGATGAGTGATTTTTGAACATGGCTTCAGGTTACAAAGCCTAAGCACTGCTCAAAAACCCTCCTCCACAGTGATTATTTACACTTATTATAAGTACTGTTTGTCATATTATTTCATTACATGGTTCTGAGTTTCTAAATGAAGCCATTACATTGGTTGAAGTCTATCAATAAATGTAATAGATTCATTTAGAATTCGTGTGAACAAATTCGCCTTTTTGCTTAAGTACTTTTTAACTTGCCAAAATTCTGAATAATAAAATTTCAACTCTCCCCAATAACTTGGAGGGTCTAAGAAAAGTAACCCTTTTTGGAAAATATCTATGAAACAAGAAATTCCATTGGAAAAGAGCTGACGAATAGACGCATTTATAGGAAAATATCGATAGACAATACATTTCTTAGTTGCTAGGCTAGAGACAAAACATAATGACGGAGTGCAAAAACAGAGAATAAAAGCATGAAGCTAAGCTATGCTCAAAAATCCCTCCACCACAGTAATTATTCGCTCTTATATTAAGCATCACATACACACCTTTAGTTAGGTTATTCAAAAACCTTGAGAGGCATATCAATTTTAACAAGGGTCTTATTGGCTTTTGAGACAGGCGCATATCTGACTTAATTAAGCTAGTCTCGGATTGGCACCAAGGTTAATGCTAAACCAAAGATGAGCGTTCTTCAGCACCGTCATTGTGGAAAGTTTACTTACTCATCATCAGACGCAGTAGGCCATAAATGGGTATAAGAATCTTTCAGTTCAATATCTGAATCTTTCTAAAATAAAACCATCAAATTAGTCATCATTACGGTTAGTGGTCGAAAATAAAAGCAAATAAATAATCATTATGAAGGAGGGATTTTTGAGCATAGCTTCAGGCATTGTAGCCTAAAGCTATTCTAAAAAACACTCCTCCACAGTGCTTTTATTTTATAAGTTTAGTATTATTAGAATAACACTGCGTTCACACTGCCATGAATTAAATGTATACTTACTCTGTTCATGCTGAGTAATGACGTCATGCACGATAAAAGCAGCGACAACACTGTGTCATCCTAAAACAAATACCATAGCTGTAAAATAAATGTGTATGAAAAAATACACTACAAGAATATACTTGCAAAAACACATACAAGAAAATAACTACAAAATTTATAAGAAAACACATACAAACAAAACCTCATACAAGTCGATACATAGAAAAAAAAACACGCAAAAACCACCAACAAGAAGGCACATACAGGCAAACACCTATAAAAATACATACAGGCAAAGGTAAACAAAAAAACACACACAGAAAAATGTAAAGGAAAATAGACAAAAGAAGCACAGACTGGAAATCAGTAAGTCCCAATACAAGGAAATAAAAAATACAATTATGTACAGCGTAAGGAGCCATCTCCAAAATTCGTTACCAAAAGCAGATATCTTAGCAGCTTTAAAAAAGTAAAATTCAATAATTT
>JAULBZ010008815.1:0-10450 GCA_032360805.1 Neoturris breviconis | reverse complement strand
TTTTCAGCCAACTTGGCTGAAAATATTCTGAAAAATCTCTCCTCCACAGCGATGACCGGCTGTTATTTCCAGCCCTGCTAAAAGAAGTGGACATGACTAAACTTGACTAAACCGAGGGGGAAAAAAATGCAAATGTTTAGATCAGCAGAGGAGTGGTATGTGAACATAGCACAAAGCAATGCTCAAAAATCCTTCCTTCTCACATTATTTACTCATTATTTCAATTACTACAAATTTCTAGTTCTCCATATAAATTTATGAGAGATCACTTACTTTTGCCATCAGAATCTAATTTCATATTCTAAAATTTAAAATAGAGCAAAAATTAAAACAAACACTTAGCAGTTCTGTTTATACATAAATCAAAGTAAATATTGAAACTATATCTCTGTTGAGGAGAGATTTTTGAGTTTAAATTCAGGCTATATAGCCTGAAGCAATCACAAAAATCACTCTTCCACAGTGATTTTTTGTTTTTATTTAAAGCACGGCTATAAGAAAGTATTGGTTATTATGAGATCCGAAATAATCGTAACTAGTATCGATGGAAAAGTATGGGAAAGAATATTGGAATCATTTAGTATCTTTCCAGTGGGTAAAAACTTACTCAAAGTTTGCAGTAAAGACGCTAGAATAACGTCATTTGAAGTTGTTCTAGCGTCTTTACTGTTGATGTTTTTGCCCACTTCATACTGAAGAAGCATGTGGAGGAGTGATTTTTGAGCTAAACTTCAGGCTTTGTAGCCTAAGCTATGTTCAAATATCTCTCCCCCACAGACATTATTTACTCTTATTTTGCTACTGCAATTGCAGGTTTAGCTAATACCCACAGACTCAACTTTTTTTGCAAGCCTGAATATAACTGCCAGACATCACCTATGGAGGAGTATTTTTTGAATATAGTGTTTAACTTTTAAGCTGAACACTATACTCAAAAAACACTCCTCCACCGGTGATGTCTGGCAGTTTTATTCAGGCTTGTTTTGTGAAATATTTCAATAGGTGTATTACCTTGGAACGATCTCTTGATCTTCTCAACTTTTTACTTTTTCGAAATAGATAACCGTCCTCCTTCTCTAGGATTACTCTTTTCTTTTTCTTTTTAAGCTTCATCTCACTTTCTTCTGTTAACTTTAACCCTTCCGTTTCTACTTTCTTCTCATCTATTGTTTTAATGGGAGGCACATGTGCAGCAGTAGTGGTTGGGTTGACTGATAACAAATAAAGAAGCAAATCAAAGTTGTAGGAAAGACAAATAATTATAAAATAAAATCCCTATAATCCATAAGAGGGATACTGTAAACTGTCATGTATACATGTGGGGCTTACCAGTGGATAAAAACCTGTTCAATGTTTCACAGTAAAGATGCTAGAACAACGTTTTCAACATTGTTCTAGCAGTTATACTGCAGATTTTAAATAAGTCTTTACCCATTAAGTTATCCATAATCGTAAAACGTTTTGTGTTATAGAACAAAAACCAACCCATGTGACAATGGACTTCAAGTGGAGTGCAAACAGTTAATATATAATTTTTAATTGTTCCCCCCTCTCTAGGCCCAGCCTAGTACTAGGAGAGAGGGTACATTTTTTGCCCCCTCCACATCTTAAGTAATAAAATCCCCTAAGAAAATTAATGGTGATTTCTGATAAATGCATAAACGTATAATCAAATAATCAGAATGAAAAGGAAATCATGTGGGATACAGTAGTTGTAATAAGACCAAATAACCACTGTGGAGGAGTTTCAATCATAGCGTTAGGCTATAAAGCCTCCTCTACAGTGACTATTTGCTCTTATTTTAACCTCTGGAAAAACTAAGCAACCGTCTTCAAATTAAAATGCAAGAGTATGCCTTATAATAACTGCTGGATAACACCTGTGAAGGAGTATATTTTTCAGCTGGACAGACTATTTTCCAAAATGCTCCTCCAGGTGATGTCTGACAGTTATTTGGGGTCGAAAATTTTTTTTTGCAAATTTAAGACCCAGTGGTCGAATAAGAGTAAATAATCACTGTGGAGAGATTTTTGAACATGGCTTCAGGTTTCGTAAAAAAAAAATCACTATGCTGCAGTAATTATTTTGATCTTATTTCGACCGCTGAGGCTACCTCCTAAAAATACGCTTTTGAATAATTTCTTACTGTCATAGCAGTGGTCAATATAGGAGTAAACTATCACTATGGATGGAAGACTTTACTGATGACTTTTGAACATAGCTTTATAGCCTGAAGGAGCAATGCTCAAAAATCATTCCCCTTCAGTGATTATTTGCTCTTATCTCGACTACAGCAAACGTTTCTTTTCACAAACCATATGTAAAATCATGATGATGTATACCTTCTGGGTGTTGATGATCTTTCGGACAATTACATCCAGTAATGTTACAACCACTTGTTAGTAAACCAGCCAATGTATCTGAAATAAATAGTGGTAATAGTGATCAAAATAAGAGGAAATAATCACTGTGGAAGAGTAACTTTTGAAAATAGCTTCAGGTTCCAAAGCCCGAACCTATGCTTAAAACCTCCTCCTCCACAGTAATTATTTAATGTTATTTCAACCACTGCGTAAACAAACACACATATTTTATCTTTATCAGTAGCATGGTCAGTGGTCGAAATAAGAGCAAATAATCACGGTAAAGGAATTACTAATTACTAAAAAATCTCTCCTCCACAGTTATTATTTACTCTTATTTTAACTACTGATGGATTCAGTCACTCTTATACATCAGTCCTGAAAGCATAACAAAATAATAATGCTTCGCATGTTTTCGCATTTTAGGGTACTTCAGGCCTCTAAATTTACAATTGCATTCCCGTGTGGAGTAGCATCTTTGGACGCTAATTTGCAGCCATGAATTCAAAGACCTGATACTTTAAGACTTGAAAGTAGACTTAAATTTCACTGAGGGGACAGAAATGTTGCATGTCTGTGTGTAACTAATAATAGCTGTGCAAGGAAGTGTGTTATATTAATGTAGCAAATAATCACTGTGGAGGAATAATTTTTAGGCATATGTTGAGGCTCTATAAAGCCCGAAGTTATACTCAAAATGACCCTCCACAGAGATTATTTTTCCTGCATTTTCTATTGATTGGCTTCTTCCTTAAGAACAAACCAATCAAATTACAAGACCATTAACCATCAACTCAGAACTAATTTGGAGGAGTGATTTTTGAGCATAGCTTCAGACTTTCTATCTTGAAGCTATGCTAAAAAATCTCTCCTTCACAGCGATTATTAGCTCTTATTCCCTTACCGGGTAACAACATTTATTAGCACTTCAAAACATAGAATTTTATATTATTTCAAAGCAATTATGATCTCATGAAGAATAGGGTGGGTGCACAAGATAATTAAAAAGGGGAATGGTATTATTTTTCCAGGAACAGCATTTACTTCCAGGGTTATGACTTATAACCATTTCCTACCAGGGGGATATGAAGTTGTTTCTTGTTTCCAGGGCTATGACATTTTCACCCAAAAAAGCAGAGATCCGCCTTAACCCTATTCAGGCCGGGCTTTTTTTAAAATTTCATGGCTTGGGAAGGAGGATTCCACCCCCTTCCCCTTTCAGAAATGTTTATTTTGTGATTATTATGTAATCTGACTAAGTTTCATGTAATAAGTATCAACCAAACAAAAGTTATTGCAAAATAAGTAATTGGCGATTTGCATAGGATTTTCCCATGTAGAAATAAGTGGTCTCAGGTTATGTAATATAATTTGATCCCTTTAAGTAATGAAGCTGAAATTTTCACAATTCGTGTCAAATATATAGTTCAAAAAAGTCAGAAAGTTTCAGCTCCAAGTTGTTCAGACGTTATAAATAATAATGTGACAGGGGGAGGCGTAATCCCCTGGCCTAAATAGGGTTAAGCAGATATTAGTGGTCGAAATAAAATTAAATATTCACCGTGGGGCAGGAATTTTTGAGCAGAGCTTCAGGCTTTTTAACCTGAAGTTATGATAAAAAAATCACTGCTTCACAGTTGTTATTTACTCTCATTTGACCACTGGTATGAAGGTTTGACAAAATCACAATTGAATAGCTTCATTGCTATGGGAACCAATCGATTACAAAATCATTCATTCAACACTCTTCTTCGTAGATTCTGAGCTTATTTTAAACCCTGTCTATTGTATCACTAGTTTAAAAGAGAAATATATCAAAACAGTAACTGTACGGAGAAAAAAAATCTTAAACAAAAGGTTTTGAAAAAGTATAGACCACATGTGGAGAAGAGCACTACAACAACAATCTTGTAGCTAATTGGTTCCTTCATCGCTAGCTCATACGTCTTCGCAGATACCATATACACTTAATTTGACCAATAACAAACTTACTTGAGCCAGATGATGAGGTTGGATTCTTTGGGCGTATAGACACAGGAATAGAATTTTGATGATAATGCATGGTTGCAAACTTTTGATTTAGAACATGTAAAGGTGCCTGTGCCTGGTTCCCTTGTTGTGATAGAGCAGCCATATGCATTTGTGGATTCGCATTAGGTGAAAGTTGATGACTGAGAGGTCTCTGACCATGTAACATTATCTGTCTTTGTTGAAAAGTCTGATTTGGGTGCATCTGTCGGACAGAAGTATTTGGTACACCACAGTAACAATTTGGGCGATCACAAGGATGTCTCTCATGTGGTGGAAAGAAATGAGCAGTTGGATGTTGTTGTTGTGAATTTGGTGAGATCTGCGTTAGGCTTGGTACTCTTTGCATTACATTCTGCGCAAACGGTGGTAATGGTCGAAGATTGGTTTGAACTTGTTGCATCATATGGTGACCTCTGGGTGGGTGTTGTATCAAACGCTGACCAGTGGGCGGATGTTGCATCAAACGCTGACCAGTGGATGGGTGTTGCATCATATGCTGACAAGTGGGTGGGTATTGCATCATATGCTGACCAGTGGGTGGGTGTTGCCTCATATGCGGACCAGAAGGCGAGTAAATCGGTGAACGAATATCTGTTTGTATATTGTGTTGATAAGGCAGAGTATTTGGAAGCACCATATTACCTTGTAAACTTTGTAGGCCCTGGGTACCCTGCATCGGTAAACCTTGGGTATTATTCACCTGCATATTAATTGGCACCATGTTTGGTAAGATGTTTGTATTTGGACCTACCTGTATAACAGATGAGGTAACAGTAGAAATACTTTGTTGTGGAATCATGATATTGTTTATTGCTAATGAATGAGGTTGTAGATGTGTATTCAATCGATATTGTGGATTCTGAGGCATTATAATGGTAGCGTCAGATCTCCTTTGATTCGAATCACTGGGAATAAACTGATTTTGAGACAATGGAGTTTGATATGCAGCTGTTTGAGCTTTTCTTGATTCTTGTTTTATTGCTTCTACTTTCCGTTTATAGTTAAGTCGTCCGGTAATAAAATCTAGGCTTTTTCTCTTCTTTAGAACAGGTTTTACTTGTGAAACAATAGTTTTTTTACTATCTTGTAGCTTAATATTTGTAAGGTCTATTTCATTGTTATCGTTGGCCTTAATCGCAATGTCTTCCTTATCTGTCAAGTCACCAGAAGGTTGAACCACAACAATATTATCTTCATCTGATTCATTGTCAGTAATATTCACACTTGCCTTCTTCTCGTCTGTAACATCTTCAACAACTGGTTTATCTTGAGTTACAAATCTTTCTGGTTGAATATTTAGAGGCACATTTTGAGGTTTGAAAGGTACAAATTGTTCAGCAGACGCAGCCAATGAATTTAGCTTTTGTTGATGCACTCGTTTTTGAATCTTTGCAGCAACAATTTGTGCAGCAGATAAAAACGGTGGTCGTACTGGAGCCGAAAAAAACGGTTTATTAGGAACTTGAATCAGATAACGTGATGTTAATCCACTAGAAATGCCTGATACAGTTGATTTTGGAGACATATATCTACCCACGTGAATAGGTGCAAGTGGTTCGGGTCGTTTTCTTTGTGACGGACGCTCTTCTTCCACCATACTTGCAAATGATAATGTATCACTGATATTTGGTGTACGACTCGTATCAACTACGGGTGGAATATAACCTTCTGGTAAATACTCATTGTCAGCAAGTTTCTTCCTTCTTGGTTTACCTTTTGGCCAGCCTCTCGGTTTTGATTTTATAGTCTTACTTGAGGCTACTGTAGAAGTATCAACCTCTGTAGTTATGGCATCTTTTATTACAGTGACATCTTTGTCTAAAGTACTTTCTTTTGCATCACTAGTATCATCGACATTAATAACTTCAACAACTTTTTCTTGGACTTTATTTTGTGGTAGCTGATTCAAAACATTTCCTGGGGGACGTCCTTTCCTTCTGATATTACTGAAGGAACTTTGTATATGATTGACCTTGCCTCTGCCAAATCTAGAGCTGGGAGTGTGTTTTATTCTAGGTCTATGTCTTTCAACTGATTTTAGAGGTACATTTGCCTCGCTAACCTCAGCTGTTAGAGTTTTTTCAGGTTTTGCAGCTTTCTTTTCCTTTGCTGATTCAATCTTTGGGATAGGTGATTTCACTAAAGGTGCTTTGAAGCAATCACTTTCATTTGCCGAATCGCTCAAGGTTCTTCTTCGTTTTTCTTTTTCTGCCTTCCATTTTCTTTTGAACATTTCATATTTATCTTCAAACTTTGTTGCTGATTTTGCTTGCTTACTACTAATCTCATTCTTTATATTTTCATTTTTCATGCGCTTTTGCTTTGCAATTTGAGCCTCTTTTACTTTCTTACTAAGTCTAATTTTACGTTTTTCAGTTCCTATTTGTTTCTCTTCAACTATCTCACTTGGTTTGATTTTTCGCTTTTCAGAATCTGTTTCATCTACAGAGGCTTCTTTAATTTTTTCAACGAGTTTGGTTTTTCGCTTTTCAGAATCAACTTCGATTACTGCCTCTTTGATCTTTTCACTGGGTTTACTTACTCGTTTTTCAGACTCTGTTTCTATCAGTTTAATTTTTTCCGTATCATAATTTACGGGCATGACTAACACCTCCTTGACTTTTTCACTTTCTTTAATTTTTCGTTTTTCAGTGTTCGTTTCTATCAATGTCATTTCCTTAACTTTCTCACTTGGTTTAACCTTCCGTTTCTCTGAATAAAACTTCATGACGGCAGCTTCTTTTACTTTCTCTGTACTTTTTCGTTTTTCAGTATTCGTTTCTATCAATGTCATTTCCTTAACTTTCTCACTTGATTTAACCTTCCGTTTCTCTGAATCAATCTTTATGATGGCAGCTACTTTTACTTTCTCTGTACTTTTTCGTTTTTCAGTGTTCGTTTCTATCAATGTCATTTCCTTGACTTTCTCACTTGGTTTAACCTTCCGTTTCTCTGAATCAATCTTCATGGCAGCAGCTTCTTTTACTTTCTCTGTAGGTTTAATTTTTCGCTTACTATGCTCACTTTTAAGTATATCTGCACTCGCAATTTTGCTTACACATTTTTGTTCTTCATTGTCGGCATCACTTTGGTCAAGTAAATTATCTGAAATAGCTGAGTCATCGAGAGATATGCTAGTTTTTAGAACAGCAGCCTTAATTTTATTATCCTTTAAAGATTTAGCTTTCCCACCAAAAGCAAATTTGATTTTTAATGATGTATCAGAGGAGCTTCGGCTCCTACATTTCATAGGAGAGCTTGGTAATTCTTCTTTAACCTTAGCCACCTCAATACTTGCATCTTCATTTTCAGGTGCAAGTTCTACTGGAGCACCACGTTTAACTACTCTTTTGCTCTGTTCACTTTTAGCTTCATCGGGTGAAACTACAGGGAATATCACGTAACTTTTATTTTTCTTCTTTACAATTTCGATGCTAGATGCTTTCACTTTAGTAGATGTAAAGGTATTTATTGAAATAGTTTCATTTTTAGTTGATACAAGTACAGGATCAGGAATTGATTTGATATCATCTTTGCTAGTTAGTGTAACTGTTTCTTTTTTGAGTTTTAGTTTTACTTTGGGGATAGCAGGTAAAGGTTTTTCAAATCCTTCATCTTTTTGCGATACAATAGGAGTAATAGGAGTACTTGGTGACAAAACAGGTGACGTGACCATTGGAGATCTTCCACTTGAGCTATAAAATATTTATGACAGTGGTCAAAATAAGAGCCTCTATGGAGGAGATATTTTCTAGCATAGTTTCAGTCATACACAAAATCACTCTTCCACAGTGTTTATTTGCTCTTGTTTTGACCACTGTATGAACATAACACAGAAAATAGAAGTCTGAAGCTACGCTCAAAAATCTGCGCAGTGATCTTTTCCTTTTATTTTGACCATTTCAATTTTGTAGGCACAACACTCTCCTCCACAAGTATACACGAGCATATCTCTCTTATTTTCATCAAAGGTACATTTTTGATTAAATTAAAGGTACATAATCACCTTTTTTGGTCAAATTTTCAATATCTATGTCAAATGGATAAGTGACACACACTGAAAATGCTCAGAAAATTTCAGAGTCTAAAAATGTCAAGAAGTGGCAAAACAAGCAATTTTTTTCTCTGAAAACAGAGAATGTTTGGCCAAACAAGATGGCTGCTACACAGTGAGCATAGAAAATACATAATTTCCTACGACTTCAATCAATTATATCTCCACTAATATTCATTCTCATGGAATCAAATCTTCAGATATGTTAGTAGTAATATTAACTTTCATCTTAACGACAGAAGAAAAAATCTGAGGGTGATTTTGTACCTTTAAGGGGGGTGTAAATGAAATATTACCTCTGGGGTATTGTTGTCATAACTCAAGAACAGTGGATTCATTTATAATCAAAGTATATATTTTTGGAAAGCTCTTTTAACATCCTCTTTAAAATGATGTAGAAATAAAACAATCACATGTTGAACGTTTTGGAAAATATACCTGAAAACCTAAAATATCGCGTATTTAATAATATGCTCCTTACTTGCAAATCTAGTTAAAAAAAACACGACAAAAAACATCGCACATCGTTGTGACTATGATAAAACGGTATCTTATTTTATTGTCTTGGGATTTACATAAAAAATTATGATAATTTATGCGTTAGATTATTTCTTAAAGAATAATTAAAACCATGTTTCTTACGTATTGGTTATTATCTTGTTAATTATGTAATTATTCATCAAAATAAGATACCGATTAAAAGTTCAAGATGTCACGAGTAACGAGAGATAATTATTTTTTTGTAGCCATAGCTACTTTTGTAGAAAAAAATTGTAAGTCGTACTCGCATATTTTCTATGAAAACGAATAATGAAATTTGTTGTTGTTGTTCTCAAACATTTAATCTTTTCGGTACTCTATTATCATTTTAATATTCACAAAACATTTATTTTTATGAATAACTAATTAGTTATTAATTACTAATTAAAAAGACGAACATATGTATTACGCGAGAAAAATACTCATTTCCTGAATATAGAAATAATTGAAGTCCACCGGATAAAATCCATTTTCCTTAATATTTGGAGTCTTATTATTATTTTTTTTAAACCAATCAAATCAAAGATCCTTATTTACGTTGGTAGCATGCTGTTATCAGTTTAGTAGGACCTCTTATCTATTAATTGGTTAATTGCAATTAATTAAGAGGAAAAAACTTGTTCAAAGTCAGCAGTAAAACGACAAGAACAACGTTGTTCTAACGTCTTTAATGCAGACTTTGAACAAGTTTTTGCCCATCGGGATGTTTCAAAGGTATTTGATAATACACCTAACATAATAATTATGACAGATCTTCGTACCAAATGTAAACAAGTTCGAAAAGAGGTAAGCGTTTCTTCTTTCTTCATATTTATAGTCACGACAGCAAAGCGGATAGAGGCGGAGCGAATTGGAAATTTCCGGTGGATTTATTCTAGAGATCCGAACATTCCATTGGGCGAAAGAGGCTACACGTGACGGAGCTATCGTTCGGTGGATGTCGTTTTTTTTCCAGAGAGATGTTTTACTCTAAAGAACTTTTGGTTGGTTCGGCCTAATTCCGTGAGAAAGAGCCTCACACTCAAAGGTGAACAGTGCTTGCTGGAAAGCAAATAGGGCGTTACGAGAATCACAGAATCACATTATTAAGACAGCCTTTACATGGACGCCTAAATGAGTTTCACCCTAAACGATCTTGCATTTAATTGATTTCTTTGACCACCTAAATCAAAGTCGGATGCGAGTAAAGAACCTTAGTTTAGAACAACAGCTCGGGGCATTTATTCGGGTAATTAATTATCTGCACGCTAAAAATAAGCATCGCTAACAAAAAAAAGTGCTTCTCCCCAGATTGAACACTTAAAATACCCGTGATGCTTAGTATTAGACATTTTGATAAAACGAAGTTTTTTAAATTCAAAGTATCTTAATGTCCGGCAGTATTTACAAGCAATCACATAAATATTTGAGACAAGGCAAAATTCGAGCAAAAATTCAGAATTTCCAATTGGATAAAAAGCC
>JAULBZ010008814.1:0-10450 GCA_032360805.1 Neoturris breviconis | reverse complement strand
ACTTGCGTTTTGCTTGTGGTGTATATTGCTTGCTAAAATTCAAAAACGTCTCATAATTAAAGTGAGAGATTGTAGGTCTGTCTACTATACCGGGGCCCTGCTGATGTGTTGGTGAGCAAAGTGGACAAGTTTGTGAATCACTCGGAATAAGCTTGCCCAAAGTCCACATGGAATGGTCCATTGTGTCAGAGTGGACTGGTGTGTGGACTTTGAGAATAACAATCTAGTAAAATAAACGTTGCCCGAAGACTACCATATAGAAACCAGAAGGACGTCTTGTTTACCGTGGACTTTGAGCAAGTCTTTCTACTTTACTTTGGCCCTGGTGATGTGTTGGTAGGAAAGTGGCTTTGTTTGACAATCAGTCCGTTAGAGCTTGCCCCAGTCAACATGGATAGCTTTAGAGTGGCCTAGTGTGTGGACTTTTAGCATGTCAATCCAATAAAATAGACCTTGCTAGAGGGCCACCATTCAGACGTCAGAAATGCCTTGTGCGTACCGTCGACTTTGAGCAAGTCTTTTTACTAGACTGAGGCCCTGTTGGATAGGTAACCTGACAGCTGTCTAGTAAAATAGACCATGCTCAAAGTCCACAGGAAAGGCATTAGATGGGCGTCGTGTGTACCGTGGACTTTGAGAAAGTCTGTCTGCTGGATTGGAGCTTTGGTGAAGTGTTGGTGGCCAAAGTTTGTCGATCACTCGACAAGGGTCACTCGGAAGAGTTCAGTGTGGCAGAGTGGACTGGTGTGTGGACTTTGAGAATGTCAATTCAGTAAATTAGACGATCATTATAAGGCCATTATACAGACGTCAGAAAGACGTCGTGTGTACCGTGAACTTTGAGCAACTCTGTCTACTGTCTTACGGCCCTGGTGATGTGTTTATCATTTAGACTATTGGCAAGATTCGAGGGACTGATCGACGAACATGGCCACTTTGCTCGCCAACACATCACCAAGGCCCCAGTCTAGTAGACCAATTTCCTCAAAGTCCACGGTACACACGAAGCCTATCTGACGTCTTTTCCACGGACTTTGAGCAAGGTCTATTTTACTGGAAAAAGGTATCAGGTCCTTAGTTCAGTAGACCGACATGCTCAAAGTCCACGGTACACACGACGCCTTTCTGACGTTTCTATGCTGGCCTTTGGGAAAACTCAATTTTACTGGATTGACATTCTCAAAGTCCATAAAATAGGCCACTTTATCACTCTGGAGCCGTCCATGTGGACTTTGGGCAAGCTCTGACTGATCTTCAAATATGGCCAGTTTGTATACCAACAAATCACCAGGGCCCTTGGGAAGTAGACAGAGTGGCTTAAAGTCTACGGTACACAAGACGACTATCTGAGGTCTTTCCCGTTGACTTTGAACAAGGTCTATTTTGCTGGATAGCTGTCAGGTTGCCCATCCAAACGTACCCCAGTTCAGTAAAAAGACTTGCTCAAAGTCGGCGGTTCACACGACGCATTTCGGACGTCTGAATTGTGGCCTTCTGGCAAGGTCTATTTTATTTAATTGACATTTTCAAAGTCCACACACTAGGCCACTTTAAAGCTATCCATGTGGACTTTGGGCAAGCTCTTGTTGACTGATCATCAAACAAGGCCACTTTGCCCACCAACACATCCCCAGGGCCACGGTCCAGTAGAAAGACTTGCTCAAAGTGCACGGTACACATGATGTCCTTCTGATTTCTGTATGGCAGTCTTTGGGTAACGTCTAGTTTACTAAATTGACCTTTCCAAAGTCAAGGCCACTCTGGAGTCATCCATGTAGACTTTGGGCAAGCACTTACGGACTGATTGTCAAACAAAGCCACTTTGGCCACCAACACATCTCCAGGACACTAGTCCAGTTGAAAGACTTTCATAAAGTCAACGGCATACACGTTACCTTTTTGACGTCTTTCTGGTGGCCTTTGGACAACGTCTATTTAACTGGAAAGAACTGTCAAGTTACCCATCCATAGATACCACATTTGCCATGTCCAGTAGACTGACATGCTAAAAGTCAACATACTGGGTCACTATGGAACCTTCAATTTGACTTTGGGCAAACTTATACGGACCGATCGTCAAACATGGCCACTTTGCCCATCAAGACACCACAAAGGCCCTAGTCCAGTGGACAGCTGTCAGGTTACCCATCTACCAGGGCTCAACCCAGAGGAAAGACTTGCTCAAAGTTTACGGTAAACATGACGCCATTCTGATCTCAAATGTTCACACACTAGGCCACTCTGACACTCTGAAGCCTTCCAAGTAGACTTTGGCCAAGATTAGAAGGATTGATCGGCAAATATGGCCACTTTGTTTGCCAACACATCACCAGGGCCCAAGACTAGTAGACAGATTTGCACAATGTCCACGGTATACACGACGCCTTCCTGACGTCTTTTCAACGGACTTTGAGCAAGGTCTATTTTACTGGACAGCTGTCAGGTTACCCATTCACACATCTACTCTGTGCAGTATACTGACATGCTCAAAGTCCACGATACAAACTTCGCCTTTCTAACATCCGCATGGTGGTCATATAATACTAGTTCTATGTTTGATTGTTTAGCTACACACCACATGTCTTTACTGTTGAGAGTTGAGATACCATCATTTAACATCATGTTTGGTATACACTGCTGATGAAGGGTAATAAGCTTGAAACAGCTGTTTAGTGTTTCTATCTCCTTTCCGGTCTGGTCTCTGTGTGTGTAGCTCTAATTAAATTATAATTTCTCATTTGCGCAAGGTCTCAACGCTGGGCTTTGTGAAAAGTCAATTTTACTGGATTGACATTCTCAAAGTCCATACACCAGTCCACTCTGCCACACTATACCCTTCCATGTAGACTTTGGGCAAGCTTATACCGAGTGATCGACAAACATGGCCACTTTGCTCACCAACACATCACCAGGGCCACAGTATAGTAGACAAAAATGCTTAAAGGTAACGGTACTGCCATTTTGACTTTGTGCAAACTTATACAAACTGATCGTCAAACATGGCCACATTGCCCATCAACACATTACCAGGGCCCTAGCCCAGTGGACAGACTTGCTAAAAGTCCACTGTACACCAGACGATTACCTCACGTCGTTTCAGTTGACTTTGAGCAAGGTCCATTTTATTTGAAAAGGGTGTCAGACATCCACCGGGGCCCTAAATAAGTAGATCGACTTGCTCAAAGTCCGCGGTGTTTAGGACGCCCATTTGACGTCTTTCAGGTGGACTTTAGGCAAGGTTTATTTTACTGGACAGAGCTGTCAGGTTACCCATCCACAAGTACCCATCTACTCTGTGCAGCATACTGACATGCTCAAAGTCCACGATACAAACGTCGCTTTTCTAACGTCCGCATGGTGGTCTTTGGGCAAGGTCTAATTTACTGGATTGACATTCTAAAAGTCCACACGCCAGTGCGCTCTGCCTTTCTGGTGCGTTCCATGTGGACTTTTGGCCTTAGTTCAGTAGACCGACTTGCTCAAATTTAACGGTGCTAACAACGCCCATCTGACGTCTTTCAGGTGAACTTCAGACAAGATTTATTTTGCTTGAAAAAGCTGAAAGATTATCCATCCACCAAATAAACATCTATCCTGGGCAGTATACTGACATGCTCAAAGTCCACGGTACACACGACGCCTTTCTGATGTCTCTATGCTGGAATTTGGGCAAACTCTATTTTACTGGATTAACATTCTCAAAGTCCATGAAATACGCCACTGGTCACTCTAAAGCCGTCCATTTGGACTTTGGGCAAGCTCTAACGGACTGATCTTCAAATATGGCCAGTTTGTATACCAACACATCACCAGGGCTAGGGTAGTAGACAGAGTGGCTCAAAGTCCACGGTACGTCTGTATAATGGCCTTTGTTCATAGTCTAATTTACTGAATTGACATTCTCAAGGTCTACACACCAGTCCGCTCTACCACACTGGACCCTTCCATGTGGACATTGGGCAAGCTTATACCGAGTGATCGACAAACTTTGCCCACCAACACTTCACCAAAGCCCAAGTCCAGCAGACAGACTTTCTCAAAGTCCACGGAACACCTGACGCCCATCTAATGCCTTTCCTGTGGACTTTGAGCATGGTCTATTTTACTGAACAGCTGTCAGGTTACCTATCCAACTGCGCCTCGGTCCAGTAAAAAGACTTGCTCAAAGTCGACGGTACGCACAAGGCATTTCTGACGTCTGAATGGTGGCCCTCTGGCAAGGTCTATTTTATTGGATTGACATGCTCAAAGTTCACACACTAGGCCACTCTAAAGCTATCCATGTGGCTGGGACAAGCTCCAACGGACTGATCGTCAAACAAGGCCACTTTGCCTACCAACACATCACCAGGGCCACAGTCAAGTAGAAAGACTCGCTCAAAGTCCACGGTACACAGTACATCAGTTCGTATAAATTTGAACAAAGTCAAAATGGCTGTACCCTGGACTTATACTATAAGTCTGTCTACTATACTGCTGTCTACTATACTGGGGCCCCGCTGATGTGTTGGTAAGCAAAGTAGACAAGTTTGTTGATAACTCGGAATAAGCATGCCCAAAGTCCACATGGAAGGGTCCATTGTGGCAGAGTGGACTGGTGGGTGGACTTTGAGAATAACAATCTAGCAAAATAAACGTTGCCCAAAGACTACCAAACAGAAATCAGAAGGAAATCATCTGTACCGTGGACTTTGAGCAAGACTTTCTACTTGACTGTGGCCTTGATGAAGTGTTGGTAGCCAAAGTGGCCTTGTTTGACGATCAGTCCGTTAGAGTTGCCCCAGTCCACATGGATAGCTTTAGAGTGGCCTAGTGTGCGAACTTTGAACATGTCAATCCAATAAAATAGACCTTGCAAGAAGGCCACGATTTAGACATCAGAAATGCGTCGTGTATACCGTCGAATTTGAGCAAGTCTTTCTACTGGACTGGGGCCCCTTTGGATGGGTAACATGACAGCTATCTAGTAAAATAGACCTTGCATATAAAAGTATTAAAGTTTTTTTTGAAATTTTAAGCCAAAATGCAATTTACTTATTTTCTTTGTTTTTAGACAATTTGCAGCAAGATGTCCAAAGTCTAGAGTGTTATTTTTACCGCTCCTGTCTTCGTGCAGTATATTATAACTATTTTGCATTCTTGTAAATGCGATAAAAACCGATTATTTTCGAGTTTAATAGTTTCAGTGAAAGTAACAGATTTTTTTGATTTTTTCTTTTTTTTTCAAATTTTAAGCCAAAATGCAATTTACTTATTTTCCTATTTTTTATACAATTTGCAGCAAAATTTAGAAAATCTAGAGTATTTTTCTTGCCGCTCCTATGTTTGTGCAATATTTTAAAACTATTTAGCATTCTTGGAAAAGCGAGAAAAACAGGTTTTTTTGGAGTTTAGATCTTTCAGTTGTTTTTTAAATTTAGTTTTTTTTTGAAATTTCAAGCAGAAAATGCCTTTAAATTGTTTTCTTTTTTCTTTTTTTCAAACTATTTGCAGGAACATGTAGAATGTCAAGAGTGTTATTTTAAACGATTTTGTCTTCGTTCAATATGTTATAACTATTTTGCATTCTTGTAAATGCGATATAAACTGATTTTTTTCGAGTTTAATTGTTTTAGTGAATATAACTTGTTTTTTGAATTTAAGATTGTAAATTTCAAGCTAAAATGCAATTTACTTATTTTCTTTGTTTTTAGACAATTTGCAGCAAAATATAGAAAGTTTAGAGTGTTATTTTAGCCGCTCCTGCCTTCGTTCAACATTCTATAACTATTTTGCATTTATTTAAATGCGATAAAAACCGATTTTTTTTCGAGTTTAATAGTTTTAGTGAAAGTAATGGATTTTTTTATTTTTTTATTTTAAATTTTACGCCAAAATGCAATTTAACTGTTTTCTTTATTTTTAGACAAGTTGCTGCAAAATGTGGAAAGTTTAGATTGTTATTTTGGCTGCTCCTGTCTTCGTTCAACATATTGTAACTATTTTGCATTCTAGGAAATGCGATAAAAACTGTGTTTTTTTGGAGTTTAGTTGTTTCAGTGAAAATAATTGTTTTTTGAATTTAAGTTTTTTTTTAAAACTTCAAGCCCAAAGACAATTTACCTGTTTTCTTTTTTTTTTAGACAAGTTGCAGCAAAATGTAAAAAGTGTAGATATTTGTTTTGGCCGCTCCTGTCTTCGTCCAATATATTATAACTATTTTGCATTCTTGGAAATGCGCTAAAAACTGTTTTTTTTCAATTTTAATTGTTTCAGTAAAAATAACTTGTTTTTTGAATTTCAGTTTTTTTAAAATTTCAAGGCAAAATGCATAATTTCTTTGTTTTTAGACAATTTGCAGCAAAATGTAGAAAGTCTAGAATGTTATTTTTACCACTTCTGTCTTCGTTAAGTTCTAGGCGTTATTTTGACCGCTCTTGTCTTCTTGGAAAAAATCATAACTTTTTTGCATTCTGGTAAATACGAAAAAAATCAACTTTTATCGAGTTTAAATGTTTCAGTGAAAGTAATAGTGTTTTTTGAATTTAAAGTTTTTTTTTAAATTTAAATCCATAGAGCAATTAAACTGTTTTCTTTTTTTTAGACAAATTGCAGTAAAATGCAGAAAGTTTAGGGTGTTATTTTTGCCGCTTCTGTCTTCGTTCAATATGTTATAACTATTTTGCATTCTTGTAAATGCGATAAAAACAGATTTTTTTCGAGTATAATTGTTTCAGTGAAAATAACTTCTTTTTTGAATTGAGTTTTTTTTGTAAATTTCAAGCCAAAATGCAATTTACTTATTTTCTTTTTTTTTAGACAATTTGCAGCAAAATGAAGAAAGTCTAGAATGTTATTTTTACCACTTCTGTCTTCGTTAAACATACTATAACTATTTTGCATTCATCTAAATGCGATAAAAACTGATTTTTTTTTTAGTTTAATAGTTTCAGTGAAAATAACGTGTTTTTTGAATTTAAGTATTTTTTTCAAATTTTAAGCTAAAATGCAATTAAATTATTTACTTTTTTTTAGACAATTTGCAGCAAGTGTTTTGAATTCAAGTTTTTTTTCAAATTTCAATCCATAATGCAATTAACTTGTTTTCTTTTCTTTAGACAATTTGCAGCAAAATATAGAAAGTACAGAGTGTTATTTCGGCCGCTCCTGTCTTTGTGCAATATTTTAAAAACGATCCAGCATTCTTGGAAATGCAAAAAAAAACTGTGTTTTTTTGGAGTTTAGTTCATTTAGTTGTTTTTTAAATTCAAGTTTTTTTTGAAACTTCAAGCCAAAATGCAATTTAACTGTTTTCTTTTTTTTAGACTAGTTGCTGCAAATTTTAGAAAGTCTAGATTGTTATTTTGGCCGCTCCTGTCTTCGTTCAACATATTATAACTGTTTTGCATTCTAGGAAATTAATTGCATTTTAGCTTAAAAGTTTTTTGAGTTTAGTTGCTTCAGTGAAAAGAACTTGTTTTTTGAATTTAGAGCTTTTTTTCAAATTTAAATCCATAGAGCAATTAAACTGTTTTCTTTTTTTAGACAAAGTTAGTTTAGTTGTTTCAGGGTTTTTTGAATTTAAAGTTTTTTTTAAAAATTTCAAGCCAAATTCCAATTAAATTTTTTTCTTTTTCTTTGTTCAACATATTATAACTATTTTACATTCTAGGAAATGCGATAAAAACTTGTTTTTTTCCTGTCTTCGTGCAATATATTATAACTATTTTGCATTCTTGTAAATGCGATAAAAACCGATTTTTTTCGAGTTTAATAGTTTCAGTGAAAGTAATGGATATTTATATATATATATATATATATTTTTTTAATTTCAAGCTAAGATGCAATTTAACTGTTTTCTTTTTTTTTCGACAAGTTGCTGCAAAATGTAGAAAGTTTAGATTGTTATTTTGGCCGCTCCTGTCTTCGTTCAACATATTATAACTATTTTACATTCTAGGAAATGCGATAAAAACTGGGTTTTTTTTCGATTTTAATTGTTTCAGTGAAAATAACTTGTTTTTTGAATTTAAGTTTTTTTGTATATTTCAAGCCAAAATGCAATTTACCTATTTTCTTTGTTTTTAGAAAATTGGCATCCAAATGTAGAAAGTCTAGAGTGTTATTTTTACCGCTCCTGTCTTCGTGCAGTATATTATAACTATTTTGCATTCTTGCAAATGCGTTAAAAACTGATTTTTTTTGAATTTATTGTTTTTTAAATTTAAGTTTTTTTAAAAAACATTTAATCCATAGAGCAATTAAACTGTTTTATTTTTTTAGACAAAGTGAATTTAGTTGTTTCAGGGTTTTTTGAATTTGAAGTTTTTTTTCAAATTTAAATCCAAAGAGCAATTAAACTGTTTTCTTTTTTTTAGACAAATAGCAGCAAAATGCAGAAAGTTTAGAGTGTTATTTTTGCCGCTTCTGTCTTCGTTCAATATGTTATAACTATTTTGCATTCATTTAAATGCGATAAAAACTGGGTTTTTTTCGAGTTTAATAGTTTCAGTGTTTTTTAATTTTTTAATTTTTTTAAATTTTAAGCCAAAATGCAATTTAAATGTTTTCTTTGTTTTTAGACAATTTGCAGCAAGATGTCGAAAGTCTAGAGTGTTATTTTTACCGCTCCTGTCCTTCTGCAGTATATTATAACTATTTTGCATTCTTGTAAATGCGATAAAACCGATTTTTTTGAGTTTAATACTTTCAGTAAAAGTAATGGATTTTTTTTATTTTTTTTTAAATTTTAAGAGAAAATGCAATTTAACTGTTTTCATTTTTTTTAGACAAGTTGCTGCAAAAATGTAGAAAGTTTAGATTAATACTGTGGCCGCTCTTGTCTTCGTTCAACATATTATAACTATTTTACCTTCTAGGAAATGCGATAAAAACTGTTTTTTTTCGAGTTTAATTGTTTCAGTGAAATAACTTTTTTTTTGAATTTAAGTTTTTGTTTCAAATTTCAAGCTAAAATGCTTTATCATTCATTTCTTTTTTTTTGACAACTTGCAGCAAAATTTAGAATGTGATTTTAGCCTCTCCAGTCTTTGTGCAGGCTATTGTAACTAATTTGCAGTCTTGGAAATGTGAGTAAAACATTCTTTTTTCGAATTTACTTGTTTCAGTACAAATAAGTTGTTTTTTGAAGTAAAGTTTTTTTTCGAATTTCAAACCAAATGCATTTTCATTGATTACTTTTGTTTTAAAAATTTTACAGCAAAATGTAGAAAATCTAGAGTGTTATTTTGGCCGTTTCTGTCTTTGTGCAATCTGTTACAACTAATTTGCAGTCTTAGAAATGCCAGGAATACATTCTTTTTTCGAATTTACTTGTTTCAGTGAAACAAACGTGTTTTTTGAAATTAGGTTTTTTTTTCGAATTTCATGTCTCCATTGATTTCTTTTTTTTTTCAGCATATTGCAATAAAGTGTAGAAAGTCTCGTATATTTTTTTGGCCGCTCCTGTCTTCGTTTAATCTATTATAACTAATTTGCAGCATTGAAAATGCGAGAAAAGCCTTTTATTTTCGAGTTTAGTTGTTTCTGTAAAATAAACTTGTTTTTAGAAATATAGTTTTTTTTTCGAATTTCAAACCAAATGCATTTTCAGGGTTTAACAGCAAAATGTAGAAAGTTTAAAATGTTATTTTAGCATCTCCGGTGTTTGTGTAAGCTATTATAACTAATTTGCAGTCTTGGAAATGCGAGGAAAACATTCTTTTTTCGAATTTACATGTTTCATTGAAACAAAAGTGTTTTTTGAAATTAAGTTTTTTTTCGAATTTCATGCCAAAATGCATCTTCATTGATTTCTTTTTTTTTAAGCATATTCCATCAAAGTGTAGAAAGTCTCGTGTGTTTTTGTGGCCGCTCCTGTCTTCCTACAATCTATTATAACTTATTTGAAGTCTTGAAAATGCGAGAAAAACCTTTTATTTTCGAGTTTAGTTGTTTCAGTGAAAATAACGCGTTTTTTGAAATTACGGGTTTTTTTTCGAATTTTATGCCAAAATGCCTCTTCATTGATTTTCTTTTTTTTTAGACAATTTTTAGCAAAATGGAGAAAGTCTACAGTATTATTTTGGCTTCTGCTGTCTTCCTGCAATCTATTATAACTTATTTGCAATCTTGAAAATGCGTTAAAAACATTTTTTTTTCGAGTTTAGTTGTTTCAGTGAAAATATCGAATTTTCTGCTAAGATACATCTTCATTGATTTCTTTTTTTTTAAGCATATTCCATCAAAGTGTTAAAAGTCTTGTGTGTGTTTGTGGCCTCTCCTGTCTTTCTGCAATCAATTATAACTAATTTGCAGCCTTGAAAATGGGAGAAAATCCTTTTATTTTCGAGTTTAGTTGTTTCAGTGAAACAAACGTGTTTTTTAAAATATAATTTTTTTTTGAATTTCAAACCAAATGCATTTTCATTAATCACTTTTTTTAAAAAAATTTACAGCAAAACGTAGAAAG